>JAQFXM010001878.1:0-28494 GCA_034693345.1 Entomobrya multifasciata
TAGTATGTACTATCATTTGTTAACGGGTTATGAATATTCGCATTCTAGTTTCATTCATTGTAACCCAGTAGTAGTAGAAGGGCTATAGCGCACAGGGTACCAATTCTATCTTTTTATGGTTCCAATGACCAATGGCCAGTCTAAACCTTAGATATTTCATTCACAATCCCAATATAAAGGGTTGAAGGCCCAACCTTACCCCTTCTACCGCTACAGTACTTAGATTGAAGATTTTGAAGTACTTTTATTTTCATCCATTTGCATTTATGATTAAATTTGCAGAGCAAGAAAACAACAGTAGACACTACCAGCACCCCTGTTGATGCAGCAAGAGGAGATTATGAGGATGAAACCCATCAGATTTTGGAGCAAGTTGAGGGCAGAAACAATGAAGTTTTACTTTCACAAGATGTTCCATCAGCTTCAAAGGATAACTTCAGTGCTGAGGCAATTGAAAGTGCACATGTGCAACAAAGCTTGGCTAACCAGGATAACGTGAGTTCCATACTTTGTGCCGTCTGGATGGTCTAGGACCACCTGGGTCTGGACGGTCTAGGACCACCTAGACATCGTAGACCACCTGGGTCTGGGTGGTCTAGGACCACTTGAACATCCCAGACCACCTGGATCTGAGTAGTCTAGGACCGCCTGAATGATACCTAACACTAACCGCTTGCGGCATTGGAGCTCTTATTATAAGTACCTAACAACCGACCAGCTGCCAGCTATATACTCTTCTCTTGTTAATAGCGTTAGTACGTACCTTCAATGATCAAATTTAGTGATGGTCATATATCATACCAAAGCTTTTGCCATTATGATTATCATATCGTTTTACAATTTACAGGAATTTATGACGCCATAAGCAGTTGGAAACAACAGTTTTGCGAACCATGAAATGTTCAAGGATTCAAGAACAGGCAAACTCAAATTGATAATTTAGTTTCGAGTTTTTCTGACTTGAAAACTTTTATCCAGAATTTTTTTCTAAAAGCAAACAAATCAGTAAGCCTTGTACAGAAAAACAATAGAGAATGTGAGGCGGCGGATGATGCACGTAGATTGGCAGCAGCTAAATCATGTTGCTTGGTTGACACACTCATTTAACATTTGCCTAATTGGAATTATCGCTATGCTTCCACTACTGACAGACAAAGAACTTCCCAATGGACTGTACTGCATGTCATGTAGTGATATAGAAAAAGGTGTTGGTGTTCAGCCTCATGCACACGGCGTGACTCATTATGATTTTAACAAAGGCTACGACTTCGCAAAATCAAAGAACTTGCCCAGGGAGTTTAGCAATTTAAAATTAAAGGTTGCGGATCACGGATCAATTAAATCTCAAAAACATTTGGAAAAAACGAAAATTGAAAGGGAAACTGAACTTATTCAGAATCCAGCAAAATTCAAGAAAGATAGTTTAGCCATCGGTCTTGCTCTTGGAATGGATGCCTACAAAGCTTTAAAGATTGACAAGTCACAGAGTTCGTTCGAACTGGAAGTTAGATGTGATTATGCCAAAGGAGTTAATGTTGGAACCAAAAATCACTCCAGGAAGTTCTGTGAGTCAATGCCTCATTCGTTTCATCGGGGTTTGAGAAATCAATTAATTAATTAATTGGTAATTTTGAGAAACATTTGAAAGGCACCGGCCGTATATGACAAATTGACCAAGACACGGGGAAGTGAAAATTGGAAATCTAGATATGTTTTAATAAGTTGACTACATTTACATCTACGAATCATTTAAAAATATAAAATACTAAAATGGTTTTTTAATCTTATAGGGTTGTTGGGGGAGAAAGTGACGGTGGTATGTTGAACACAAATTTTAGTCATTATTGCACGGAGATGATAACTGACAATGAAGCCGCCTATCCTTGGTATTCGTTTTATTGGGACAATACACATATACTGCAAATGGCTCATAATGATGCCTTCGAAACAAAAGAGAACAAATGGGTTAAAAAGCATCGTCTTTTATTACGAAACTACATAGCGAAGTCAATTATGGAAAACGTTTTGACCAATTTACGAGCATTGCAAAGGACATAGAGACCAAAGCTTTGGCACCCATGGTTTTTCAACTAAAAGATGGGTACGCTACTCAGTACGTGTGTTTAAAAGCTTCCAAAACAATTATCCAATTTTATACACAGGACTTGAAGCGGCTGAGGATGATAAATTGGATATTATAAATAATGTCTCTTTTGTTTTGGAGACGAGTGGATTACACGATATTTACAGGGAGTTATCTGCCTTATCTTGTACGCTACAAATTCCTGTCTTGTATTGTTGGCAGGCGAATGAAATAATTGCACTTACTACTAGCAAACTTTCTAAAATGGCCGAACACTTGCGAACCCTGTCGACATTTGAAGAATTCTCCGCATTGAAATGACAAAAATCCACTTAAAAATTTTACTTCGGCTTTGAAACACATGAAGCCAGACAACATCACGTTTTAAGACAAACCTATTCTCTTGAAGCAGAACCTACCCGATCAATTTTACAGTATTCCAGATTTGCAGAGGGAACACTAGAAAGCCATATTAAAGGAAGTGGCTTAAAACTTGCTTCATACATTGATGATATAAAATCAAAGATAAATTCTAGAATGGAAAGGGGAATGGTTCCTGTTAAAGATATGAATAGATGCATTGGCTCTCTTTTTTCCATTGCTCAAATTCTAACACGAGAGAAAGGTGATGCACCTGAAGAACACTTGCGTTATTACTCAAACTTGGCAAAAGAATCAAGTTATTTGGAAGAAGACATCAACTTTGATAAGCTTAAAGATTAATATTTTTCATTTTCTGAAAGCGTTTGGTAGAACACAAAGCGTGACTATGAGAACTGTGAAGGCTTCAATCTAAAACGTCAATTCGAGAAAAATTTCTACACCAAGTCAATAATGAATGGAGATTATGACTCTATGTCCTACACAAATATAACGCATTTGCTTGTCAGTGCTACAATGCGACTGTCAAATGAAAGCATTATTGAATCTATTGGCAGTGTCATAAAACAGCATGTCATGTCAAGAGGTAGGTTGTATATCACCGGAAAATAAATTCATTTTAACTCAAGAAAACACCAACATATTTTCGTGTAATATTTTTGACATTTTGCCAAATTTGATGCTAACAGTGCTTAAAAATTGCCTTTTCAAGAATACTTAGTGATATTGAGCAGCCATATTACTGAACTATAAAAATGATTCGTTTAAGTTTACATCAAAATAGTATAATCATGTGGAAAAACTAAAAATGCATCATTTTTTGTCTTCTGATATAGTATCTGTTAGAAAAAGAGCGCATTTTACATAGATAGAGGTACATAAATGATAGCGCATTTTAATTTGGTCGGTTTGCAATTTGACTTGAAATAACACAGCTATAAGAACTATGTTGTAGTCTCCTAATTTTATTGGTTTTGGACCGCATATGTTCGTTCTTGAACAAATATTTTGTAAACATTCAGAAAACTTCTGTGTACGAGTGTTAATCGTCAGTATTTTTGTAGCAATAATGGCTGGATAAAAATATATTCAAAAAATCCAAAGGTAAACATTTGTAAATAAAATCAACACATTGATTAATTTAGTTAATAGTAGTAAAGCATACATCAAACTGACAATTCAAGCATATTTTTGCTTATGTTCCTGTTGTTGCTAAAATTGAAGCACTAATGTAGGTTTGTTGAACCATTAATCACTTGAATAAATATTTTTTTATTCCAATAAAAATAGGTATCGGCAGTAAAATTGAGTATTTAGAGAAGAAAGAACTGTCAAAAATACAAAACTTAGCTTAGCTTTTAATGAATTTTTTCCGAATATGTCGTGCTTAACTTATTTTGCGAGAAAGGTAATGTTTTATCACGACCTAATAAACTTGAATAGTATTAAAAACCACTTTATCTCAAAATAACCGCATAAGTAATTAAATAAGGTTTTAGGCATACTTTTTGTAACAATTAAAAGAATGCCTAAAAGGTTGTTTGCCAAAAACTACTTTATTGTAATTCTATGGTTGACCTGAAAGCTTTAAAATTTAAATGCAAAACTAATTCCATAAACTTGTTTTTCAGACAAGGTAGCTAAAATTATTTGAGCTTGATTAAGTCGTAATTATGCATATGACCTAAATACCAAAATGAAAAACAGAAATTAATGTAGTTTTTTGACCGTATATACCTACAGTTAGGTTACAGTTAAGTGAATAGTTTTACCTTCGGATTTTATTCCAATTAATTTCATAGTAAATTCTTTTTATTACCTTACTTTAATCTGCGGCAAATATTACATCCAGATTGGTAAACATGAATTTTGAAAACGTTTTAGTCGTCAAAGTGATTTTAATTTTAATTAGATATTTCGTTTACTTTATATAATCAAGCAAAGACGTAATAATAACCGACACACTTCACTTTATGATTCTCGCGTCCTTATTTTCTGCGTAAAATTTTTCTTGTAAATCTAAGACACTTTGAATTATAACCATGCCTAAAATTACAAATTTCCCCCAAAATTCAGTAAAAACTCCCCTAGTCCTACAGGCCTATAAATTGCATTGCTTAATATACCACCATTTTTACCCGTATCCCTTAGAATTTCACTTCTATCACAACAAAATTTCTGTTAAAGTAGATAACATTTTACAACTTAAATACATTCCATGGTTTACATCAGTGATACTTATTAGTGCTTTGTTTGGTTTTGGTTCATGCATATTTGTTCCACTTTTAAAATTCTTTCATCACGACACACAAATTGAAATTGTTGGAATACTCATCCTTTTGATTATAGCATCTGGTCTTTTAATCGAATGGGCTACTTATTTCATTTACTTTACAGCAACTGAAATGGAACCACTGATGAACCAGCTTTTTGCTTTGGAACGAAAACGTAAGTTTAAAAAACTGTAAACTAAGCATATCAAAATATCGATTTTTGTAATATTTGTAACTTTTTAGATTACAACTTTAAGGAAAAAAGATCTGGAAATTGGGAAGGTTTATTTTTGTTTTTGATTACCTTTGCAACACCAGTCATACTTGTAACGGCGCAATTTTATTTCGTTTGGGCAAATCTAGACCCGTTTTACTATATATTCGAAATATTGATTCACTTTTCAAACAAACAGGGCCAATTGTATACTTTAGTAATTACTTGCATTCGATTATTACTCTTGAACATTTGCTTTTTTGAGTTAGGGCGTTTCATATCGATTATTTATTTTGTTTTATAATTTTTTGTTTTTACTTTGATAAACTGTCTCAAACAATTAATACGGATATCTGAAAATTCTAATCGAGCGGCCTTACGGCTATATGCTCAATTACGAATTATTATGAAAACGAGTGACTTCTTCTGGCGTCAGGTTTTAGTATTTTGTATATTCACTACCCAAGTAGTAATTGTAATTGGTTGGTGGACGGCAATTCAGTGTTGGGATACCTTACCGGTATATATGACTGTGGCTTTTATTTTGATTGCATCAACTAATGCAACTGGGGTACATGCTTTTGCCTGGGGTTGTGGAAATTCATGATACAAGCAAAAGATTTATTGAGGATCAAAAAGGAAAATGGCATAGTTTTAACAGACATAATCCAAATTATCATTGTTATTCGAAATGGAATTCTCAGAATAAACTGGCATTCAGATTTGGCAGCCAACTGACATTTAATCAGGATGCACAAATGGATTACTTGGTTGTATTGATGACTAATCTTACCAATGCAGTCTTGTTAGTTAATCCGTAAAATTGTATGAGAAGTTCTGAGAACTTTCACAGTAGGCAATTTGCAGTAACAGCCTGTCCATTTTAATTTACTCATAGAATAATTGACGTTTTTAAATTTTGGATTGGCTGAATATTTACAAAGAGGGGTTTAGGATGTCTCTTTTGTAGCCAATCAATCAGTTCAAAAGTGCTACACATCACTTACTTTTAAATGCTTACCTACAGATAGCTATGTTTCGGAACCAACAAATAATCAATATTTTTTTCTGATCTTATACAATAATTATCAACAAGGAGTTTAGCAATCAAAATCATACGGAAATTTATATTTGTTCTTAGCAATTATTGGTACCCAAGATATTTTATTTAGTTGTCGAGACATTTTACATAATTTTGTGCGACACACTTTAGTTTTGAAGATTAAGCCGGTTTATTTGGACTTTCACGCAACACGAGCAAATTCTTTTGCATTTTTTGGCAAGGTAAAGGCTTAAAAACAACCTATGCTAATTTCTTTAATGTCTATTTAGGCCATGAAAAAATCAATCAGTCGCTTACGTACTTGAAACTTAATGCAAACAGATTTAAGTGCCTAAATTGACATATTTGCGACAAACATAGTAATAGCGTAGCGTATTGCGGACGAAATCGGATGGAAATATTTAATGGCTACTGGGGCTAAGGAAATTGTGATGTCCATGTATTAGAAGCGGCTTTATATTAACACATTTAGAATAATACTTCAAAGTAGATACATAATATATATGTGTAATATCAAACTGTATTAATTTAAAAAATAAGTAATTTGGGTTTTAATAAAGAAACATGAATCTAAAGTTACTACTTAAAATGAGAACTACACCAACGAGTTTTTTATTGAATCCTGCGTTATATTTTTGGTTGAACAATAATTGTTACAATATTTTCATCTAGTTTGTGCGATTTAACCACAAATTTTCGGAAACGTTGAAACAATTTAACTACAAAGACAAAAATGTCTGGAAATATACCTTTAATGTTTTTGAAGTATTTTTCGCAAAATATAAATACACCTATGGATAAAAGCAACCCGAAAGCAGGGATGATACTTAGCACAATTGCAGCTGTTTTGTTTTTCCAGTTTTCTGATACACCTATACTTTGGTTGTATGCAGCAAATAATCTTTTTTCATGAACGTTGACTTTTAAAACAAGAGAATATTTTAAGAAATTTTGCCACCATTCAAATACCCCAGCATCAAAAAGATATCTTGCTCGAAGGACCAAATTGGGAGGAAAATACCCCACGAATTTATAGCCCCAAAATGTCTCAATTATTTTGTCCTTGCCGAGAAAGCTGGATTTGCCCATTTTCTTTAAAACCATATGAATTTTAGTGGCTCGGTTTCTTCGTAATATAATTCCAGACTTGTTGCATAGTTTCATATGTGTATTTAAAATGGTGGAGTCGTTTTCGCGAAACCCTTGTCCGTGATCTGGAAACATAACAGAGTTGTTGAGATATGTCCAAATTTGCTTTGGTATTTCATCTTTCAAAAAGTTTAAACCAAGTTGAACTGTCCCAAGAGGCCGTAACCAAATCATAACCCTGTACCATAGTTCAGAAACGATTGGTAGTGCTTCGTGAGATTTTACGGAACTGCATTTCTTGTACAGTTTGTCAAGTTCAGTTAAGTTCATAAAATCTGCATTAAAGAAGGTCTTTAAATTATATCTGGTCGTGTAAGTTTTAAACTTAAATTTTCTTAATATTTTAAAATTATCGAATTGAATAAGAGGAGGCTCTGCTGTAAGTCTTGTGACATTTTCTCCTTTGTAAAAATTGCTTAAACACAACAATGTAATCGGAACAAAGAAAACACAACAATGAAATGAAAATTTTAATGTTTTACCATTAGTTTTAAAAAGACTATTCGTTTGATCTGTGATACACCAGAACATGGAATATGCCACACTAAATAAGCTCGAAGAAGTGTAATTATTGTTTGCGTTTGATATTTTTACAATCCAAGAAACACTAAGGCATATTGTTAATATGATCAACCACGTTGGTAAATCGAAAGGAGAAAATAATTCTTTTAATTGATTCTTCCAATGCATTTGTTCCATATGACAAGCTACAAAAGTTAGCTGATTAACAGAAGTTATCAAACGTGGCTCTTGAAGCAAAATCGGAGACTTTGCTTGGGTCCACCAAATCACTGGACGAAACGCTGGATGAAATGTTATAGACTTTTTAGCGATACAATCCTCATGATTTGAGATTTTCCATCTTTTATTGTGTTTGCCATCGGCATAGGCAAATGTGACGTTTACTGAATTGGGCAGCAGAAATAAGGTCAAGTGCTCGTCTGCAGCCCAGTATGGATGGTATTTAATATCATACATTTGAATATACTTTAGTACTGCTTTGCGAGTTCTTAGGTCTTCATCTACCCTACCCGTCAAGATCATCATGACAATAACTGAGTGCGGATAAATATTCAATTGTTGATTTCCTTGCAGAATATTTTGAAGTTCTTTCCTTGAAGTTGGAATACCTGTGGTTTGCAACGATATGATTTTAAACGAGTCACAAGGATCACAATACGGACAAAACGTTTTGAGAGAAAAGGACGATTCTTCCCATATGAGTATAGTTATTGACAATCTTGACATCTCATAATCATAGAAAATTCCGGAAATCCATTTTTTGACATCGTGTTCACTTTCACAGATAGAGTTTGTAGTTAAGTTGCAAATAAGAAGAGAAATCATTGGAACTGTATTCAAATAGTCTACTTTCCATTTTTGAGTTTCAGTGTTGATTTCTAAGTTGATCAAAGTGGGATTGATTAGGGCACTTTGCTGGTTCCAAGTTTCAGTCGTATTTTCCAAGTCGATTGAAGAAGGATACTTTAAGTTTTTATGCCAGTATGAAGTTTTAATGTATGTCTGTGAAGAATATTTTTCGGTTGGTGGATCTAGGTAAACGTTAGTTTCACAATTTTTATTTTTACTTTTGAGTTGAAATGACTCTGTAAGAGTTTGAGTGATATAATATATTTCTGTTTGATCTACATAAACATTTATTTTGTCTGCTAAATTATTTTGGCAAATAGACGAGTTAGCTAAGTAGCAAAGAAGCAAAATGGGTTCACGTATTATTGGAAAATTTATATCCAACCCTCTAAAATTGATAACACGTATATTGCAACCTTCAAAAGCATTTAAAATTTTAATATGGTTTAAAGGACCTTTAAATGGCGACTGTTTTACCGCAAATGTAGGAAACGTTCTCAGATAAAATGTAAAGAAAAGAATGTAGTATTTAACCGCGAACTTCTTATACATCTTGCAATAATACTGGAGAATATATTCAAATTTCCCTTAAAGGTCTAGTTACAAAAATTTATACTCTACTGTCGTTTCTAACAAGCTTATAAATCCAGAATAGAAACAATTTTGGTTGTCGAATATATGCATATACAGCTTTAATAGGTTTTGAGTACACTTTTGATAGGTTTCGCGTTCAGAAGATCAACGACAAATAAGGCAAATGATTGTTATTTGTTTTTTGACCTGTATTGTTTGCATGCTAGTTTTAAGAAAGATCGTTGCTCTTCTATTTTTACCCTTTTGCAAACTAGTCCATCGCTAAGCAATTAGTTATGTTTTCAACTCCCTTCAATATTTAAGCAACATGAGCAGTTCGTATTGATTTTTTAAAAAGACGATGGACAACACAAATAAAATAATGAGAAACGTTTGTTGCTAATACGTATTTTATGGGGCTTACAAGTAGTCGACGAAAATATTTTTCTTCTCATGGTTAAAAACAACAACCTGTTTTTTTAATTGAAGAAAACCAATAAACTAATGCTACCTTTTAATTGGCATTAGTTGAGGTACTTGTAAAATTGTTATTCGCTTGGTTATTTTTAACACCTTATAAAACACATGCATACTTAGATCACTAACGTCGGCTTAGCATATAAATATCAGTACTGGTGTTATGTTGTACGTGGAAAACTTGTATCTTACTACGGGGAAAACAGAAGCTTACAGAAAATGACAAAATACTAAAAAAAACAATTAATTGATCTATTTACCTTGTATGATGTTCAATATTCGGAAATGCTGCTTGAGAAATATAAACTAACTTCAATGATGCAAATGTTACAACTACTACAAGCTAAAAGTGGTCAAATATGTTTAGAATTCTTAAATGTAAACAATGCTTACTAATTCGGTTAAAACAAAAACAAGCATATCGATGAATTATTCAGAACTAGTTTGTATCGAAATTGATAACATCTTTATTTTTTCTATACATCCGAATATTCACTTTTTTTCAACGCTGAAATTCCAGAAAAATTGAATTCGTACATTAACTTTTTACTGGTTAGCAGTCAGCAGTTTTTATTTTTTGTTTGTTTCCATTTAAATTGCCTTACCCTTACTATTTGACCATGCACATTGCGTTTGGCCGACTAAAAAGCTCAAACATATTTATATTTACCCGTAATATTTTAATAATATTCTTTAAAACTATATGGATCTTTTGACATTACAAGATTTAGTTTTGTATTAATTACTATTGTAGTATGGAAAATCTTAGTACTATTTTCGGCGATTGAACTCATGTCCAAAGGTCGAGGCTTTATGCTATGTTAATTGTTAATTTCCAGTATCAATCAGATATGTTGAATTACAAGCTAGATTTCGCACAAAACGTTTCTTACTTTTTTCGCAGAAAAAAACTTATAAAATATACATGCAGAATTCTTTATGCATATTCATAACTAACAAAAGTGTTAAATGATACTTTGAACAAATGAGTAAATCGATCAATGTAGTCATAATTTGTACCCTTTGTAATATTTGACAATTTTCTTGGTAATAACAAGATAAACGATTGTTTCTGATACTGTTGAAGTATTAAATATTTCTTAATATTCACTCGATTATTTTCGCTGTTTTATATCGTAGAGCACTCGCTTTCTCATGAAAATACATCTGATATTAGTAAAAATAAGTACATTCATTACTAAAGAACGATCTGATTGACACAATTATACAAGATGTTTACGCAATCGAGTGGAATTTATGTAGTTGATCTTTTTATTTTCTAACATTTAAAGAAGGTATTTGTTTCTTACAAAATTCTACACCACAGCCTTTAGGTGTATCATGCATCAATAAGCGTAAATACAAATTATTTGAAGATACTTATGGCCTGCGAAACCGTTAAATAAAACTTCTTAAACCTTTTGGCACAAAAAAGGATTACATTATTTTATGCGTCCATGAAATTTGTATGTAAAGGAGGCTATGTTCGATTGGAGACAAAGTTGGATGATAAAATAAGTTTGCCAAGTTGTATTATAACAAATTATATACGTAAATTAGACTCATGATGTTCATGTATGTGTCTTAGCAAAACAACGTTGCAATAACAATAATAATAACCATATGTACTTATACATATATGCCGTCGTGAGATGCATTAATAAATCTAGGAGAAAATAGCACTTTTTTTCTCACATGTAACAATCCAAAGCTTGATCATGCTTATTTGACTGTTGTATAAACAAAATCATAAAAACCTGAAGAAACGCTGGACGCTTTGCTGAGTCATGAAGTAGTAAACCTATATAGAACCGAACGCATGTACACATTAGTTGCTATCTCATTGCAAATACAAGTTATCGGAACACTCAACACTTTTCACTACCATGTAAGTGTTTATACTTAAGAGACAAAATCATGATATGAGTTCAGTATTTATTCTGTCAGGGAACTTTTTAGAAACCCACTACTACTAACAGTGTACTAATATACTTCTTATAAGACACTTCTTACACAGGTTATACGTTGAATGTTAATGGCAATAGTGTGCGAAAAAGAAACACTTACGAGGGAACATCGGAACATGTTTTTCTCAGTTCACCTTTATATTTTGATGAAAGACTACTCTTACCTAGATAAGACATTGTGTAAAGTGTCGACTCTCCATGGGCAGTTGTTCGGAAAATATTCGCAAAACATGGTTCTTTAATGTACAGTTAAGGTAACTTTTAGCGTACTTGACAAGTCCAAAATATCAGTGAAAATGATGAAAAGTCACAAAATTTATATTTTTGTTAAAAAGTATAATTTCTACTTCATTTTGTTTAATTTTTCTATTTTAAAAATGAATAGTTGGATTTCGTAACATTTCATTGAATTTTGCTACCTTTTCGGACTCCCGAAGTACGCTAGCTGCAGCCTTAACTGTGCATTAAAGAACCATGTCTTGCGAATATTTTCCGAACAACGGCCCCTGGAGAGTCGACACTTTACACATAGTCTTACCTGGATAAGAGTAGTATTTCATGAAAACATGAAGGTGATCAGAGAAAAATATGTTCCGATGTTCCCTCGTTAGTGTTTTTGCATGTGAATTCAAGGAGATATAATCAAAAACATTTACAACCAAGACATTGTTTTGATGTAATATAGAGAAAAAAATATTTGAAGCGCATAAATAATAATTTATTTCGTTGTTCTGCTGCAACAGTATTCTGTTTGGTTTGATGAAATTATTGATTACTCCCTCCACGCATGTTTTATTCCGTGATGCGTTATATTGGAAAAAATGCTCTTGGAGTACTTTAAGGAGCTTTGGTGGCTACGTTATTAACGCTATTGATGTTTGATCTAATAATGGTTTGTAAAACCATATTTTTTATCATGAAAGTAAGTTACCAAGTACTGATATTTGCGAGTATTGAACTACTTTGTAGTTTTTAACATATTGGTGCCAAACATTTGTTACATTTGAGTTAATATTGAAATAACCAACTAAAATGTTTTACGCAACATTAGAGAAATTCTATTTGCACAATAATTAGTAGTATTTTTGATTAAGTCATATATCATTGGAAATTGCTGCAACAGTACGGTGCTCAGAAAATGTGTTTACACAATATACGATTAAAATCTAAGACTTAAATATATATTACAATACATGTTCTATAATGTTATTTAAAGTTTTAATCTTAAAATTAGAGAAAGCAAATGAAACTATATATAGTGTCAACGACTGAAATTTGAAATCAATAGTGTAATTTTGCCAAAACTTTTACACATAAAAATGTTCCCAAGATGGTTTTAAAGCATCTAACTTCCTAATATTCATAATCCAGCAAGAAAAGGAAACACACATAAAAACTATAAAGTTCAAAACAAACAATATCACATAAATACTAAAACCATCCAGTTTCTGAAAGCTAAATGATCCCGAATTATTTTCCTTATCGTCAGAAAAACTTTCCGAAATTTCACAGCAAGTCAATCCAGAGTTTAGGTCTTTGCTACAGTTTACGCCACTTTCTAAAAAATAAATTATTAAGTGTTACTTTTTACAGCGAATCCATGAGATTCCTTTAAAAAATTCAAAAACTTACCAACAAACTGATTTTCCTCAACTGTTTCCAATGGCTTAATATTCATTCTTGTAGGTACGCTTTGCAATACAGATTTTGAGGTGTCTTGCTTTGTCTGCTCTCTATACTCACAAATCACATATTTGGTTGAAATCATATTTGTTCCAGCGGTAGCTATGACTAAAGCCAGAAAGAAAATATTGATAAAAATTGCACTCTGAAAAAGTTGGCTGGTTGATGCCATTATGTATTGAATTTTTAGCAGAGCTACTTCTGATAACTGTCTCACTACAGGAAAGAAAAAAGACTGAAGCTTTTCAATTCATGGCATTCAGTCAAAATATTTACATTTTATATAAAAAATCGTTTCATCGTTTTTACGAGTTCACATGAAAACTTTAATGGCAACGTGCGTTCAACATATCTGTTGCACATTTTTTCATAACACTTACTCAAGAGTTGTCCCTTTTTACCATATGATTTGCACATATAAATCTCAACTTAAAAGCAAAATATTTTGTGACGCATTCAAAAATTACGGAATATGAATTATTTTTGAAGTTGATAAATGATAGAAATTTCATAATTCGTGTTGACATGTATATTTGTTAAAACTTTGGAAATGGCCTAAACTTTTACTTATATGAATAAAGATTTTTTAGTGTGATCAGACATTGCACTATTCTATCCAAAAAAATAATTTGATAGCAAGTAGAACATTGATAGCGTTAAACATCTAAAACAGCGAATGTCTAAACCACGTCATCATTTTTAATTTTACGTTTACGGTTTTTGAATGCATTCACCTGGTAAATAATGTGATCTTTTATGTGTAAACATATCTGTGAAACTATTTATGTGTAAAACATAGGCTCATACACTAATTTTATGCCAAAAGTAATTCTTCACTTATTATATTCACATGATCATGTTTGTGTTTGACATATTGACAGCATATAAAGCCAGCACATCTCAAAAAAGATAGTTTCTGATAGAAAAATATATTAAAATAAGGCAAGCTGGTTTACTTATGCTTTCCAAGCTTGTGATAGAGCAGCTCTTTGGTTAAGTATTACATCCTTGCATTTGAAGTTTTTAGCGAGAGTTTACCAACTAGGTACCTAATTACCAAGGAGTCAATGCCCTTTATGCTTAGTTTGTAAAAAGTTTGGTTTTTTCCCCGTTTTGTTATTTACTATCTAACAAGGGAACTAAAAAAATGTTTCGAAGTCCAGCCGACGTAAAATAATTTTTCTAGGGTAGTATTTGCAGAAGATTACGTTCTTGAACTTATTTTCATGTAAAAAAACTTTTTGGGGTTTTAATTTGTACCCACATTAGCTCCAACGCCCGCACGGTTATCACCTTAACAGCTGAACTGACACCAGTTGCTACGTTTTTTCTTGGAATGAGCGTAAGCTCAGCCGAAATATGCTGCATCGCTGAGATTATTGTTAAAACAGTCGCATATTTCTGTTTGTCTTGATTAATTTGTCATCAATCCTGACATTTTTAAATTACAAAAACAGAGTTCGCTGTTTGTAATACAACCTGTAATGCTGTTTAACCTTGATATCAACATCAGTGTCATGTTTCAAAAACGCACTTCATACGGTAAGCAATACCCAACAGTAACCAGTTGGCAAAAACTCCACATACGGTAATCTATAGCCCATTAGATTATAAGACAGGTTCAATTTATTTCATAAGAACGTGTTTTACCATGTGAATGGCACCGACTACAATTATTGTAATTGAAAGTTGTCCGTGTGACCAAACAATATCTTTTAATATTTTTTATAAGCAGATTACGTTTTTAAGTTGTACATGTTTCGTTTTCTGTAATATGAGAAACTTATACAACTAATGAGCACATGCTTTCTGATGTGATATTTACGTATATATTGGAAAATAATTAAAAATTAATTCGACAGCCTTAAATGTGACATACCTAAAAATACATTTATTCAAACATGCGCTCCCAGATGATTTTAATTTTTATAAAATGTGTTTTCACCATTTAAACTTGCGCGAACTATTTACCTAAATAACTAATATATTAAAACGTCTACTTAAAATTATAACAAGAAATAAAATTAAGTCATGAGCGAATATAAGAATATATTTCAAGTGCTCGAAGTGAAGCAAAGTACTTACAAATGCATTTGAATATGATATGCTAAATATAAGTAACGTTAAGTTTCATATTAACATTAAATGAATAAATTCTACTGAAATGTTGGAATTATCAATCTCACTTTTTGAATCTTATTTAGACTTCAACGATCAGTAACTGGCTACAAAAGATGCTATAGATGAAATAATTTATTTTGTAGCATGACACTTATGTATATCTAATTTGTTGACCAAAATACGAATTAAGTCAAGCTTTGTACTTTTTCCCATTGTTCAAGTACACCAGTATATGTATATCTAAATACCAATTAAACCCTGAAATGATCCCATAAACAACCATAGGCGAGTTTGATGCAATATACGTCTTGTAGTTACTAAATAAGCATATCCAAATATAATGCAAATGCAACTGGGGAAATATGAAAAAAGGAATTTTCACCATGTCGATTTGTTAAGTTCGCAAATGTACCAGAGTTGTTTTTGGTATTCCTCTATACCTGACAAATGTAGTAGCAACGAATGTATGCACGATATGACTGGTTTGAAAAAATCCTCTTTTGTTATCGCTATTCGTATTTCTGGTTCATTTAGCAGTGTTTTGTATAAATGGAGAATACAAAATTCGGATAAAATTGACACACAAGAAACCATTTTTGTTTATTTTAAACCTTTTTATTTCATCAGGCTCAAAACCAACGAAGTTACTTGTTAAATATATAAAAATCTGTTGTATTCTAGTTACATAGTTGAATACACTATACTTGAAATCTACAAATTTGAATTGTGTTTAGTTAACGTAATCAAAACATTTTTGTGAAAATTATTGTAGTCCAACTATTTAAATCAGTTAAATATACATATATAGAATTATATTTAATGACATGGTATGTAGTACAGATTTAACCACTTATCTTTACAGTGTATTCCATACAAATACTTTATACGTATTCAGGTGTTTGCTCAGCTATCCCAGAAATATCAGGGTTCTTAATAAATATAATCAGACATATACACCAGAGACATATAAAAACTATTAAATTCAAAATTAGTACGACCATGGTAAGGCTTATAAGATTAAAGCCCAGGAAACTCTTCGAAGGAGATAAGTCCTTCTTTATGATTGATAGAACACCCAGCTTTATTTGACCACAAGCTAGTAGCGAATCATTTTCCTGTGTACAATTGGCATCTTGTCCTAAAATAGTAGAATATTATTTAATTTATTTTATATCGATTATGTTTATCTATTTCGTTTAAATTTATATTAAAATTTGACAAATTACCAGTTAACGTTTGCTCCAAATTTTCCAGTTGAATATTCAATCGAGTTGGCATTGCTCGAAAGAATGGCTTTTCAAGAATATATTTGGTCGAGAGGTTTAGTCCCTTCCAGGTACGTATCGCGGGTTTAAACGGTATTGTATTCATATCCGCACTTGTTTTAATTACAACAATCATGTACAAGTTGAAAATAAATGTAGATCGAAACAAGACTCGACAGACTAGTGCCATGGTTCTGTGGTTTAAGTTCTTAGCAGAGATATTTCACATCACTTTTCACCTTCAAGTCTGAAAGATGACTAAGCTGCCAAAAATAATATCTTATGACCCAGGCAGTAAGCCAAATTACCCAAATATTTTTTCTTCATAAAAAATCTCATAGTCTAACCTAATTGCAACGTGTTTTCTGAGAAGCTTTTCGATTTTAATTAATGAAAGGAAACTGGAGAGACACGATCGTTTTATTAATTGAAGGCCATATGGGAACTAACATACGTGTATCAAAGGGAATATGAACTACTCGAAAGATTTGATTCGTGACTGCTTCGTTATGGAATACTTACAGTATTAGTTTCACAAATGATATAAGTTTACAGGCCAAGTGATAAAATTACTTGGAATATCAAGATTTCTTACCAAGGTCACTTGAACAGAAGAAACTTTTTAAATTTCTGTTTAGGGTCATGTTGCTCGAACCTCTAAATTTGAAACGTTCATTGTTCGAATTTTATTTGAATATCAAAGTAAAATAGTGAAAAGGGGAAGAAGTCTAAAAGTATTGCAGCTGGAATAATGTACACATGGTTTGCTGAAATAAAAGTAATAGTCTTTTTGAAATACTGAATATTATGACCAACAGGGAATTTTTGGTCGGTCCTTATGTTACAAAACGACAGGTGTGAACATTAAACACTTGTCGAAAATATCATTTATTTATAGACATCAGACGTAATCAATTATAAGATGGATTCAAATTTTCTGATATGAAAAACTATTAGAATTTGTTTTCAGAAAAATCCTAAATGCTCATGTGCATTATTAGTTTTTATGTTTGCCTAATAAACTTGGCAGTGTAGAATAAAATTGCAATTTGTGTTTCATGTAGAAAAAAACGTGACCAAAAAGATGCTGTTTCACGGAGCTACCCTACTTTCATCGTTACTTTCACCGTTACTTTCCCCATTCCTTTCTAATAAAGTGCGCAAGAGAAGCTTTTTGCCAAGTCTTAAATCCTTACACTTACAATTTTTAACACGAGTTTATCAGGTAGGTACTTAAAAAAAAACTTACTTTGTATTTCATTTGATGCCGTCAGAGTTTTTTTAAAGCAAAATTGTAGGCTCATCGAATACTGTTTTGGTGAAATCAGTTTGCCAAAAATTTGAACAAATTTTTAAAACGATTAATTTCCATAAATAATTTTGTCGTAACCTGTAAGCATGAATTTCCTAATTAAAAGATGACAATATTGCGACATAACCAGGAATAAATTTTATATATGTCAAAAAGTATATTTTATATTGTGCATTCACGTCTTCTAGATTCATTCGCCTTTACAGTTGAATGTTCCTAATAAGAATTTTTTTCTAGATCTCAACATAAAATTTATACAATCCAAGCAACAACAATGGGAACCACAATAATGGATGTTCGTATACGAGACTTGTTTCTAAAATGAGCTTAGAAATAATACATGTCGCTTGTAATTATTTTATTTATCTCGTTCTAGGATTACTTAATTTAAGATCCATAATAGATATACCTATTTCCATTGGTTTTACCTTATACTCATCATATGCTGATACCTTTTCAATTATAGTATTTTTTATAATCATGTGAAAAGATTTCCTACCGTCATTCAATACGATTAACAATACTGATCACAAGTATATTTCTGTTCGCAAATCGACAGAATCACAACGTTTAATTTATGTTTGTATGTATTTCTTTATCGCAAACCAATCATTATGACAAACTATCGCAAAAACGTCCATAACGTTCACTTTTTACTAAAAATATTTCATTTAAAGCTTACACATGGATAGTTCTTGCATAACGTTATTACTATGGAGTCGTCTAGCTCCATTAAAATCCACCAGTCTCGTAAACAGCAATACGTAAGAAATATTTGAGTTTTCAAGTAATAAATATTGTGCTTAACACTGCACTGATGGGAATGATATACAACATTATACAAAATCGATAAATGTTAGTACCTATTTGATAAACTCTGGTTAAAAACGGCAAATATAAAGATGTCGGACTTGGTCAGAAGCTTCAATAGGCTGCTATAAGCTTTGTACTTCCGAAAGTGAAAGTAGTGTAGCGCATTTACAAATTTTTCGATCTTACATTATGTAATTTTCTATATAATTTGTATCTCAAAGTTCTCTACTACCCATATTATGCATATTTGTGTTTATACCTTAATCAGAATACTTAAACCATTATGATTGCCGACCATGCGACCAGTTTCAAAGTTGTATGACGTTTACCATAAAAATACTAATCAATCCCAGTTTCGAAACATTTTTATTGAAATCTATGGAAACTCTCAAATCAATCGTTTCCATTTCATGAAATAATATCTAACTTGATATATAAGCATTACCGTTCTCTTTCATCAACGTGCTGATTAACTTTGAAAAACAAGTGAAATTATTGAAGTGGTTCTAATAAATATATAATTTATTGAACAAAATTATATGTTAATTAATATTTTTCACAAATAATTTTGTTACAATATTTTATTGACCGGCATTTTTTAAACGATTGACATTTATATTCATACCTAATTTTGACTTCATAAAATTACCTATTGTGATTATTTTTATACATTTGTTTACAGCAATTAAGATTTTATACAACATTGGATGGCAAATGTAGGCAGTTGTGTTATAAATTGAAAATACTGATATGTTAAACAATTTAAATATTCCACTATTCAAATAAAATCATTTAAGTAGTCTTCCAGTTTTATTTTAAGCATGCATACTAACAACTCTATCATCACGAATTACATTTTAGTAGTCAAGACGAAGCTCGTTCCAATATTTATTTGTTTTCACCAATTACAATACTTAAACTACGCATGTTCAACAAGTGTATTGCCATCACTCATTTTTAAAGCATCCTCTTTTCTTTTCCAGTTAGATTTTTCTTGATTATGTGTAATACAAAGCAAATGGAATGTATCTTTCCCATTTTTTATACATCAAAGCTGCTATGCTAATAAGCTGTGCTATCATGATTGATAATATTACTCTGCCAATTCAGGCCCTGGCGAAGAAGTTTTTGACCTATCCAATTCCGTTTCTGTTAAATAACGAACAAGAACAAAATAAAATATTAATTTTTAATATTCGAAATGAATACATTCATGTTTGATAAAACGAATCGAATAAACCTACCAACTATATCATCAGCCGTTTTATAATGACGGCGTCCTGTTGGGTGTGGTTCTGCATTATTAGGAATATGTGGTGATGGATAACCAGCAGCTGGTCTTTGACTTGAATAAACCAATCTCATTGATGGGTCATCTTTCATATCAACATACTCTTGATTCGAATATGAACTTCCTTCCGGTTTAAGATGGCGACTTGGACTCATGTTTAATGGAGAATCAACTGGTATTGGTTCTATCAATCTAGGTCCAGGTGACGAAGCTCCAGATCGATTATCTATTAAAATAAAGTATAACGACAAAATTAAATGGACACATTTTAAGTATTCGAAAATGAAAAATAAGGAAGATTGAGTACATCAAATACCGGTTATATCACTAGCCATTTTATAATGGCGGCGTGATGTAGGGAAACTTTCCACGTCTTGGTAAACGTGTGGCGATGTTCCACCAGCAGCTGCCCTTTCACTCGAATATACATGGCTGATTGAAGGGTCACTTTTCATTGCGACATATTCTTGACTTGAGTATGCGATTGCTTCCGGTTCATGGTGGTGATTCGTGCTCAAATCCATTGGAACAATATCTGGAACGGATTCTATTGAAACACACAAGTGATTAAGACAAAATGTAGGTCATATTTATTATTCGAGACGACAAAATTATAAATAAATGCAAAAATATTACCATTTGTTTCACTAGCTGTTTTATAATGACGACGACCAGTTGGTACTGGATCCGAACCTTGGGCAGATGGATGTCCAGCTGCTGGTCTTTGACTTGTGTAAACGTACCTCATTGACGAGTCGTTCCTCATGTCATGATATTCTTGACTTGAGTAAGAAGCTCCTTCCGGTTTCCGGTGAACTGATTCTTTCTTTTCACTTTCAGAGATTCCGTACTCAGAAGGGGTAGCACTTGGGGTATTTTCTTGATCCTCTGAATCCATTTTATTTCAACTTGTTTTGTAGATGACCACCAAAAATTAGTCTAAAACTTAATTGTTTTCTTTTATAACCGTTTTCCTAAAAATAAAAAGGAATTTTTTAGGTTATGCTTTTAAATAGCAACCAAGTTAATTGGGTTAAAAAATTGCATTAAACGATTCATCAAGAAATCGAAATTTTAAAAATTGCGTTTCTCTCAATAATAATCGATCATCTTTACCAAAATTCAGCTTATTTGACAAAACGAGATAAGAGTTTACGTTTTACCTTATTAAAAATCTGGTCAACTGATTTCTCTAGAATTAATTTGTGTAGAATACTGTTCAATAAAGCTTACTAACTTTGGATATTTAATATGAAATTAAAAATGTTGCTAAATCTAAACCATTAACTTGTAAAACTTGAACACTCCTTTCTTTTTGTAACAGTAAAAATAACCATTCTTATTGGTCTGAAATGCTTGCATAATTTATTATTAAACATGCACCAAATAATAATTTATGTGTACCAAAGTAAAAAGAGGATATCTTACCAATCAAATGATGAACAAAGAACTGCACTGCTTTAATAACTAAAATTACACTGCAATGACAGCACTGTCCGCAATGCAGTACAACTCTAAATTTAAAACTATTATGATGATAATAATAATGAAGATTTATGTTCCTTTTGACGATTGTGTCTGGTTTGGCTAGTATTCTGTCCCCACCTTGTATGATTTCTACACTGAAAGATATTTGCCAATTTTGGATAGTATTTTGCCATTATTGTCTGCACTTTTATTATATGTATATGGTAAAAATTGCAGGCTATGAGTTACTATACTTTGGAACATTAATAGTGTATTGCCTCACGTAACAAAACACTAGCTTGTTCTTGTCGTCGTCTTGGAAATGGAAAGACAAACAGCTGAGATATACATATACACAAAAAATCTGAGACACTGGCTCTTTACACATACGTGTTTTTAGGCAATATTGGGCTGGGACTGGAATGTTCTCAAGGACGAAAGCTTTGTTCACTACTGCTGCATTCCTATGGATATGGGCATGTATTTATTCGTCGACTCTACACTGTTTTTGGACAATTTTTGACAAGCATTACTTTTGTCCATTTATGTAAGCTATTCAGTTGTAAAGTATTTAGAAATATAGCCGTATAGCACATTACCCGTCCGTACACAGCATTTCAAAAAGAAATAAAAAGCCTTATTTCTCAAAATGTATGCATTAGGGTGTAGTACCTTGTGAATTTATTTTTTAAGCTTTGTAAGCTATATTCATCATAATCTATTCTGTCAGATGAATTCCTTTTCAGTTTATTATTATACTTCGTTTTATATAATTGCATTTCACTATGGTCCAAAGTTTTCATCTCTACTATAGAGTTTAGTATATACAATGTATATTTCATGATAATTTTGTATAATTATAAATTAGTCATCCCATTTTTAATTCGTCACATCCTACTGATAATTGTAATGCATAAAACCATTCTTTATTGAGGTCTGCCACCAAAACGTGAATGGGCAACGAAACTAATAGTTCTGTTTATGAACAGCTTATATGATATTCAAAGCTATGTCACAACTGGAATTTTATATGAGTTAAAATTATATGTGTGTTAATTGTAAGCTAAAACTGACTATTTATTTTATATTTTTTTAAAATCAGAAACAATTCATAAAATGTAAAATATTAACCTGGTTTACATTTTTTCCGTCATAAATATTTCCACAAATAAATAATGTTCAGTTGGTGAATATTTTGTCTTTAAAAAATCTGTAATACGCAATTTTGGTGTATTTTGTAGGGATTTGATTATATGTACTTTTTAAGAACAACAACTTTATAGGATGAATTATTTCAAGTATGTGACGAATATTGGTATTTTCGGCCAAACTTCGGAAAAAACGGCGAGCTAGTCTTATTCACTAGATCGGTTTTTCTTTTTAACATAGTAACAGACAAAAGACAGGTGAGCCAAATTACAAGTAGTATTTTGTACGAAAAATCTATAAACCGATACAAGCTGTTTCATTTTGATACACTTTCACCGTTACTTTCAATTATGGTGTACAAAGCCTGTGAGTGAGAAGCTCTTTGACAAGTCTTGTCTCCTGTCATTTACAGTTTTTAACAAGAGTTTATCAGCTAGGTACTTAATAAAATAGCGTAACCTTGTCGTAGCAAGGGAAGTCGAATTAATAATTAAATAATGATTTAAAAAGGTTAATTTGTGGTTCGAGTATTTTCAAAGCTTCTTGCTGTCGCATATATATATGTATTGCTTTCAAAGTAAAGCTTAATTGTGGGCTTGGGCAATAAATCATGTCAAGTTTGTTTCATTATTAGTTCTAATTTTCAGGTTCTGGTACTTGTATTTAAATATCCAGTTGATCTTGTAATGTTTTCGTGACAGTGAAAATAAAATTTTATTAATTGCTTTTTATGTAAGGAATCAATTTATGCAATGAATCTTAAATGAATATATGATTTCTTCGAAATATTTGTTGTGCAACTTAAGGAATTTACATTTATATTAAAGATCAATGAAAAGTTACTAGAACATGCGATGTGTGTCTTCGAATGTGGTAATAATTGTACAGGATACATACAAATAGCAGTGATGTTTCATAACCTTTTGATCATCTTTATTAATTTTTGTAGTTCCTAAAAAATAAATGGAGAGTATGACATATAAGTTTCTATATTTTCAGTAAAATAAATTAAGCAAAAAAATCAGATTTGCGTATATTGACCATATTCTGTACTCGATAAATAATAAATTTAGAATAACGAATTGTTTGTTTTTGCTTGCACAAGTATATTTTATTCTCAAAAATTCCAATCATGACTGCAACTAAACAATCATGGAAAGCTAAAACGAAATAAATCATTATTTTTTTATACATTTTTGGATGATTTATTCGTCAAACTACAATTTATCATATACTCCAGTTTGTTCACTACTAATGGTTGGCTCGAACAGATGAATTCATTTTTAGTGGTAGTAATCAACAATTTACATTGGAGTTCTACAGGTTCTATAAAAATGAATTTCGCGTTTTATAGCGTAAAATTTTAATGTAAGGTTCCCTTGAAAATTGACCTTAACTATTGTAACAAAATTAAACATCGTTTTTAAAAATAAAACGCAAATCAGCTAACCAAACAAAAGACGAATTTGAAAAACTGTAAAAATTGCACTACCTACTATTATTATTCTAAGCCTTTAACCCTACAAACTCAGTCAATTTCTTCATATTTGCTGTACCTAAATATACAAACTTTTTAAATATAACTTCCAAATAATCTAGTTTACATCAAAGGTCAAATTATAAACCGTTTTGATAGTTTTACTTGCAGTTTTCTCGCATATACTGTGTAAAGCAAGTTTTCCAAGCCATGTCACAAAATCTTGTGTAGCTGTCAAATGGTTGATATGGATTGTCATCTTCTTCTACAGTACACAAACAGTAAACGTAAGGAAATCTTTTAAATTCACAATCTATTTCATTTTCTTTAAATATTTAACAAACATTACTTACCAGACCCGCTCCTTTTTCCGAAATAGCTGCCGTTTCCGGATTGCTTTCGTGGCCCTTTTGGCACTCCAATAAGAGTCCTTTCTTGTGTTTTGCTGACAGGCAGACACGCCGAAAACACCACCAACAAAGCGAAAAGTACGAGATATTTCATAGTGTTGAGAAGATTAAGTTTTTTAGCACAAAAAATATACAGTGAAGTATTGAAGTAAATTCAAGTGAAGTAAGTTGGTTGAGAGGTTAACGACAAAGATATTGATACTGATATAAATTCTAGTATTTTCAGTGGTATTTATAGGTTTCAAATATGTGGGCTAACAGATTGATATAAAAAACCAGGCATACTATTGGTTATTGGTGTAGTTGAGGAGTACTATTACACAAATATGTTGGGAAATAAACGGGAATGTAGAAAATAAATTAGAAACATCAAAGAGGGGTTGACCATGAGCTTCATTTTTACATGAATATCAATGCATCTCTCTGGTATAAGATTGTAAGTTTGATTAAAGAATGTACTCGAAGAGGTATTCGACAATTTGATAACCAAAAACTTATATAAGTACTAGAACTAAACTTACTAGTACAATTTTCTTACGACAGAAGATTGAGTTGCGTAATACACTTGTAAAAGTTAAGAAAGTGTGTATTAGCTTTGCTGATTTTCTTAATTTGACCTTTTCCCTGAAAGAAAGTATCATCATAATCCCAATATAAAGATGGAAACGAAATTGGAAACAGATATTTGTCATTATCTTTGAAAAAATATTCATATCATAGTAGCCAATCAGCATGCCAATTAAAGGATAAGAGAATCACTTGGGTTTTTCCAACTACACTATTTGGACTGTGAATAATTGACTTTTGTACGGTTTGTATAATACTTTACACTACACTATTCATTTTTGGTAAAATTACATCAACATCTAACATTCAGTGAAAGTTTATTTTACCACTATGTTTTTGCCATTCTATTCGTTAGAAATTCTTATTCAGAATTGGTTTGCGGTGTTTATGAACTAATTTTCAACCATCTAAATCTCCTCGAAAATAACACACAGTTACACAAATCATTGAAACCCTCTGCGTTCTTCATTTGATGTAAGTAATGAGGTTATTTAAGCGTAGTCTAAAGCAAAATCCCTTTGTTCAGATAATTCGAGCATAAGTAGTAAGATTAGGATACCAGAAAACATATTCACAAAGTATCCGAATAATACATTCCATTTGTATCAATATAATCCTGTATATATCATTTTACCAGCAATGTGGACGGAATCCTTATGGTGAAGTCCTATGCTTCCCACACAGTCTAGTGAAAAATATCCTATCTAGTACCGTCAACACAAAAAATTAGCCAATTTGCATGGCTTTCATTACTACTTTTATTCTGATTTTATTTCCTTATTTTGTGCAAATTTACATATTAAGGTTTGTTTCCTTTTTGCATGGTTCGCGAAAGTATCATTGCATGTAGAAAATAATGCATTTTTTAAAATTTCATTTTCTCTAAATAGTAAACTGGTTATCATTTCATTTGGATTCATTTTTCGTCCATTGCGTTCTTTAATAGGCATTCACATATTGACATTCATCGGACAAGTTAAATTAATCGGACAGGTATTTCAGTTACTTCCAACCTTTCTCCAAGGATACTGTATTCTTAAGGGAAACTAATAACATCGATCATTCTACTTCGGTCAATAGCATTAGATTGTGCACCTTTGGGGCATACTCAATTGCTTTGACGTTACCACCGTCACCACGTTTCGCACATACAGATGTTATTGCCCTTCAACAGCAACATGATCAACTTTCACCACAGTTTCAATAACAGATCGAATCGCAAACTAAAGTATACTATTATATGATCTGTGGTCTTCTTTGTATACTTTGGGGCCGTTTTGCGTATGTAGTCTCTTGATCCACCTTATACAAACCTTACTTTGTAGTTATTACAAAAAGTGTAGAGATGGCTTTTTCAGGAACGCAGCTAGAGACTGAGAGTATCATGCGTGAAGCATACACGTAGCCATATACATATACATGTGTTTTATACCAAGCTGTCTTAGTATTTCCCACTCAGACAAAGGAAATCTCATAGTAAATTGTATAGAGCTGGTTTTCAGGTGATAACGACCGAGGAACTATTGTGAGTACAAACTCCTTGCAGATTTTATACTGTTTATGAACCCAGTGACCTATGGATAAAATTCAAAAGGCAGTAGTTCAGATTTTATAAAATAAAAAAATTAAAAAAGTTGATAAATTTCAGGCAACTACGACGGATGAAAAGATGGTTTCCTTTCATGACTCATTGGACCACGAATGTTTACATAGGAGTAGGACCTACTATGCTGTTTTTTGTTTCGTCAGCCAATTAAAATAATCATGATCTAATCCGTTTTGTAGACTGACTCGTAAACGTTATTTCGAAATTTAAGTTTATAATTGTCTAATGTAAAGTTTTCTTAGCAAGCTTCTAAAGTATTATTATTTTCTTATATCATATGGCTGATGCTTTTTAAATGACTTGTCATTTGCGGATGTTTTTAGCCAACGAAAATGGTCTATGTGAAACAAGATGAACTGGTTTAGATAATTGACATGAAAATACTCTTTCTTATTTCAGAATCTATGCGGTGACGAAAATGGATAAAATTAAACTGAAATTCGTCAAATAAACGTAGTTATAAATAACACTGAAACTTATGACCTAACTTATCAGGCCATCTAAATTAAGAGTGAATTTATTTATTCATTTCGACATTTAAATTACGCATTCTAGGTAACTAATTTACAAGTATAGCAATTCTCCTTAGTAGTTTTTACGATTTTTAAAACTGGATTATTGTTACCATAACAGTTGCAAAGATGAGAAGGATTAACAAATTGTCTATAATACTCAGGATTGATAAGTTATCCGATGGCGATATTGAAAATAGTTGCGATGGTGAGTATGTGATGCTGAAGGAGGCAAAAACTGGAAAAACTTCTGGATTATTGATGAAATTCACTAGTTCCTGGGTCCGAAAAACACCTGTTTGACAGAATGTCAAGTTTGCCAGTTCGCTGAAACAGCAATAATTGATATTGCATTGTGTGCAATTGCAATTCCTTCCCATTTCACAATCTTAAATAGAAAATTAACAAAGATCTTATTTTTAGATAAATATATAATTTCTTTAAACTGTACAATTAAAAACTAGACTTGCCAAGTGAAATCAGAAGAATGAGAAAAATTGCCTGTATTGCAATCATTGGAAATTTTTGCGAATATATTTGAGATTGGTTAATATTCTGAATATATTGTCACACGTTTTAGCGATGAAAAATTACTGTGATTGAAAGCCGATCTCCAGGACAGTTTTTACAGAGCTTCTTTCTAACTTTCTTTCACAATAAAGACTGACTTGATTAAATTCAGTTTTTTAGGGACCAGGAGTGTATTATCGATAAAAATATTGCTTTGTCTAGATATATCTATTACGTTTGCAAAACAACACAGGTTTATTATAAACCCACCCACATTCAAAATAGGACATTACACATATACAGACAATTAGATTTAGTTCTCTTGGAAATTCAAGCGAAATCTAACGAGTTCATAAAGAAAAAGCTAAATGCCTGGTGAAATGTTAACTTCCATTGACCATGTACTGTAACGGGATACTTCAAGCAAAAGCACTGCTAAGTCAGTTGTATGTTTAATTGTTTCAAAGAAGCGTTTCGTGGGCTGTTGCGGGGGTGGAATCATGGTTATGGTTTTTGTGTTTGAAAAAAAACTTTCGTACTTTCGTTTCGTACTTCTTCAGATGAAATAGAAGATTTCAGATGATTTGTTTATCAAGTCATCTTTGGTATAAACTGAAGTACTTTGTGCAGGTATATTTAAGTACTTTATGTAGTACCAAGTTTTCGTGACTTGGCGTAATACATCATTTACAATTATGATACATTACAGTGAAGTGATCAGGTTTCTTTGAAAAATTCTAGGATAAGGTTCTAGTATTTA
>JAQFXM010001879.1:0-28487 GCA_034693345.1 Entomobrya multifasciata
TCACTATTTTTTTGAATGCATCCTACAAATTGAGAAAATTGCACGTCAAAAATTAGTTTCAGTGCATTTGGTAATTTCCAACAATGACAGATTACATTGGGCAACAATTGGATTGCGGTTGAATATTATGCAACTAACATTGCATATCACTACTGTATAACAGCGAGCGATAGACGTAGAGAAATGGACTTACGATGGTAGAAGTGAAATGTCCAGGCCTTTTCACCCAAGCGTTTAGCTTTCCATTAACACAATGACAAATGTGATCCATTAACCCGTTACAGTATAAAAAGCATTTATTGGAAAGTAAAGCCTTCTGCTGACTTTGTAATCGAATTTTCACAACATCCAACGGTGTCACTGCAGATGTTCACAGCATTCCCAAAATCATGAAATTATAGATTTTTCATTTAATTATTACCGACATATAATTACAGGAGGAAAAAGCTTGAAACAATTTTATTGAATAACTACCCAGTATTGAAGTAAGGACTGCTCCGGTACAAGATGACATCATTTGTTGGGTGGGAGTGATTCGGAACCGCTTCTCCTCATCCATTACTTCATTAGTTTTGATAGAAGGAGCCATATTATCTGCACCTTTTGAAAATTATTTCGATTGAAAAGATTTGACCTTGGTTTTTAATAGATCTAGTCAAAAGGGTTAAATGAGCATAAAGTTGTTAAAGATTAGTGACAACAAACGTCTGACTGTATAGTTAGATTCAGACGATATTAAATTTCAATTAAGAGGGCAGGCCGGTCAGATAAACTCTCGCCGGTGCGAGGTGTTCACGTACATTTGTACAATTCCTTGACTTACTTAGATGTATTGTGTGTTAATTAGTGGACATCGTTTAGCGGGGTATGGGGTATAGGAAACAATCCCCAAACACTTCGGTGGTCACCGTTCAGTCAAATGACTCCCACGCACTGTCACATTCAGTATCAAAAAAGTGCTTTTAAAAACCTATGATTCGTCGCTGGTCTTGAATGCCTCTTCTGTCACCGCAAAGCTGTGTTGTTGTGTGACTTATCGATAAACAGGAAGTGAGAGGTACAGATTTTTGACAATGGTTCCACCCAAGTCAAACCTACGATTTCCAAAAAATGACGAATGGTGACACAAAAAGACAGGTGAGATAACTTTCATCATCTTGTCTCTGCATCTCAATATCTCATTCATTCTCATACTTTGTACTTTATTGCTTCATCATAAAAATACAGAGATCAGCAGAACAACGTGTATCCTTGAATTATAGCGTGAGCCGCTCTGTTTTAAGTTGCCCATTTTGTCCAATGACTGCAATCTTAACTAGGTCCATACATCTAAACTCGCCCTTCTTCTCTCTGGATCCATACATGTGCATAGTTTTTGTTTATAAATTAAGTAGTAAAGTAAAGGGTTAAATATTATGTACTATTTTTTTTATCTGCAGCCAATAAAATGCCAAAGCTCTCCAAAAACAAAAACAGGCAGCCACAAACAAGCATGTTTCATACATTGTGCATAAAACCACTTATGAATAGCATAACAGAAAACTCGATGAAAAGAACATTCTATTATTTGTGTGGCTTCTTATGTGTATAAAAAAGCATAAAGATTTTAAATGTATGTTAAAACATTTTTATAACACATGAATGTATGCATAAACTCATTTTTAAGCCTTTCTCAGTAAGTCTGTTCCTTCGTTAACTATTAAATTACGTGCAGGCAAGGCAGCCGCAATAGCGATATAACATGAATAGCGATACGGAAATGTAAAATGAGATAATAATGGGGAAAGGGTTAATGGATATGTTTGTTACGCTTTGCATTCATGTGCTTTAAGTGCAGGCTTTCCGAAATACATAAAAACTATACATTTAAGATGTCTATTTGAAAATTAATCATTTAAATTTCTTCCTTTCAAATATCTCATCTATGTAATTTTTTAAATGCATAAAGTATGTAACCGTTCTTCGAAAAAAGATTAACAATTGTAAGTATAAATATCACAATTTTCTAATCATTTTAGAATTTTACATATTCAAGTACAAAGAGATTTTAAAAAAATCATAGTGTATTCCTTCAATCAAGCCTGGCTTTGGTCTCTGTTTAACCATTATTCATCTTTGTCTGTTTTGTGGTGGTATTCATTTCAGCTTTTCATTATAAATTTGATAGCATACAAAACTCATCGTTTCATTGCATTGCATCAACATGTTTAAATGTGATAGTGATGATAAGTGACGGTGAAGATGATGATGACGGTATTGTACATTGGATTAAGTATCACAAACCGAGCGAGAGAGCAACAAGCTGGTTTTAAATTACAACAGTAGCACAATCAAAACGAGAAATAAAATTTGTAAGTTGAGTAATTTGAGATTAAAGTTATCATATTGAATATTTTATTTTATGAATAAAACAACTTGGATTGTGTTACTTGTTATACATTTTACATACAAAAAATATTTGCATGTTGTAAAACATTAAAAACCTGTGATTGTGATAACACTAGACACATTAAACGATCTAAAAACAAATCAACAAACCCTTTCATCATCACACTCGCTCACTCGTTTTTGTTTTTCATGTTAAGTTAGATCAGATCAGCGCAACGAGTTGGGTGAAAGATAATCAATTCTTTTTATCAATAATTTCCAGAGGTTTTGATCTCTTGGGTCGGTTTGGTCTGGTGTCTTGTCTTGTGACGTGACTACTGTTGCTTTTTATTGCAAATCTTTATAGTTTGCGGAATGGCAATGGCTTTTATATAGGACATAAATTAGTACACATATTTTATACACATAAAAAACGAGCAGATTGTTCAACATCTTTTCGGTGGATACTTGATCCGATCGAATTCTTCGTTGGGTTATGTTACTTCTACTTACGTACGTTCATAAGCTGCGGGGGTGTATAGAATAGACAAGAAGATCAAGACAGGTGGGTTTTATATATCGTCAAAAAAGCGAAACAACAGGCAGGCATATACTTTTCTTACTTTTGTGTGTGTTGCGATGATAAAAGAAACATAATACCAGAAAAATTGAATTTTGCAATGATCTAATTTATTTTTAATTGTTTTGTTTGTTTCATCCTTTTCTTCCCTTCCCTGTGACTCCGATGACTTTGCTACTGTGTGTTTTTGGAAAATCAAGTTGAAAGCTGCTGGCTCCCACTTGGGAAGGATCTCACTCAGGATAAATTTTCTTTAAAGTTTTATACACATTCCACAGATCTCAGAGAGTGGACTAAACAAGTGAACTGCATTTTACTATAATTATTCTCGTCTTCTGAAAACTATCATCATGTGGGGTGGATTTAGATGTTCCAGAAACTCGCTTCTAGTTCTTAATGTATTCTATATTGTGAGTACTAAAAACTAAAAAATATGTAGCTCCGTACCTATCAAAATTGCTTTATAACTGAATAATTTTAATGATTGATTTTTTGTACAGGCCGTAGCGATATATTTGATAGCTTTAGCTACTCGCACGCATTCTTCAAATGGGCTGCTTGGATTGCCAATTGTAAGTTTAAAAAACACTGATGAAACCAGTTTAGCAGACTGATTGATAAATTTTAAATTGGTATTATTTTTAAAGTTGTTTTGTTCCTTTGTTTTTTAGATTGGTGGAATCATAGCATGTGGAATTTTCCTTCTAATTGTCAGCATTGGAGGAATTTATGCCACCATGAGACACCATCAAGTTCTACTCTTTTTCTACATGGTCATCCTCTTCGTCCTCTTTATAATTCAGTTCAGCATTGCTTGTGCTTGTCTCGCCGTTAGCGAATCGACTCAACAGCAACTTGCTCGACAAGGATGGCAAACAGTTGGAAATTCAACTAAGGAAGCTGTTCAAATACAGTTTTCTTGTTGTGGATACTATAATATCACTGATGTACCACCATTGGACCATCCAAGTTGCAGCACTGTTGTAAGAATTTCCAGCAAATATAAATAATTTTCTTTCAGCCTTTCAATCGAATGTTCTATCTAATCCTAAATTTTCCTGTGTTGTGAAAATAAGGAACCATGCGATTGTACCGGATTTCCCGTTCTTGATCTACATGATAATCGTGTATGCAAGTGCTCCACATGCTCCGAGAAAATTCAGGAGGTCATCGGAGAAGCATTCCAGCTAACTGGTGGAGTGTCACTCTTCTTTAGTTTCACAGAGGTGAGTTTTATACATCCTATTCAAAGCATTAAGTGCATGCGATCGGTTTACCATATTAATTTTATTATTGGAAATTGAGTTTACAATGCAATGTCAAAAAATGTCTGTCTGCTTGTTTTGGGCTTAAACCTTAGCTTATTCCTATTCCACAATAATGTATAATCAGATTTCTGTGATTTTTAAATGTACCATTTTGTAAACACATTTGGGTTATTTGGTAACGATGCACAGTTTATCGGGGTTTGGCTCACTGTCCGGTATCGCAACCAGAAGGATCCATCAGGAGGCAATCCTTCTGCCTTTCTTTGAACTTGATTGGTATACAATATGGCCACTTTTGGAGTAGTTCCCCTATTTTTATCCTCCATTTGATGTGATCCTTGGAAATATAATTACGCTTTTCCTCAACATAGTTATCTCAATTCAATCTCACATGAACTATCTTATTGCTAGTCAATATTCAAGACCAGACTTGACCTTGTATTTTATCGCTATCAAATATATAAAAATACATACATTTATGTGGTCTTTAATCGTACGCAATCAATTTGTACCCTTTTCCTGTGTCTCTTACTATTGTATATTCAATCTTAGGGTAAATATTTACTGTGCTAAGATTGTTACCTGTTTATCAAATCAAATCTACTATTAAAATGTCTTTTCCCTTGTGTACAAATTTTATCCTGAAAATAAAAACAAAGTTAAAAGTTATAGAGTTAAACTGGTTAAACTTTGTTACGTATTTTTATCCTGGACTGTGAAAAGTTAACATTTTTGTGGTAAATTACCGCTTGAAAAATTGGTGAATACTTTATCTGTATAACTTTTTTAAACAAATCAACTGTAATTTTTATGATGTATGCTTTTCTAATCGGGATATTGCAATTTGCCGCATTGTGCACTTAATTTATATTATTGAAGGCATTTATCGTATCTGTCTAGTTGTGATTATTAGAAAGAAATTAGGTACTTTAATTATAAATGTAATGTATCTTTAATGGTGCTCCATCCAAAATATATGAGAACAATTTTACTAACTTACTTAGAAACTAATGATGAGATGACTATAACATGTAATATCCGCCACTAAAAACTATTTCTTTTCTCTATTTATCATTTATGATAGACATACATAATTTTAACTGTAACTATAATTGATAAATCTGATAGTATTTGAATTGAAAGACATTGCAATCCCAAAAAAAGTTTGGGCGTATTTTTGATAAATTCGATTATTTCAGTAATTGCTCGTAATTGTTTTAGAATGGATACAATCAATTTGAATTATATTCAAGTATACATCTTCAGCTTCATTTTTGATTTTACAGATTTTTGGAGCGATGCTGGCTTGCCATTACAGAAATTTGTACAGTCCTCTGCGCAACGCCCCAAGTTAAACTAAAGATTTGACATGCGCAAGCAAGGTCGGTTGACTGATATGATATGAACTTCGAATTTCAAGTACTTTAAAAAGTTAGTACTTCGGTGTGGTTGATCGGATAATATTTTATTAGGATACAATCAAAACTATGTATTTATGTTTTTTTCAAGATTTACCGATTATGTATATGTTAAAGTTGTTTTGTTAGCTAGCATAAAGAACAGTTCCGTGTTAAATTCTTTTAAAAAATATCGAATCCTTATTCTTTTATACTGAGGAAACTTTTTGTTATGATACTTGGCAGCTTTTCATATAATTTTTGCATTTCTTAATTAATCGCCGTTTTGCAATTATAAAAATAGAAAAAATATGACTGCAACATTAATGTAAGCAGTATACGTAATGAATGAGTATGGTATAGAGTCACAGTAAAATGAACGTATTGACAATGATTATATAATTTATCCTATAAACTTAAACTGTAGTTCTAGCAGTGAATTTGATGTACTTGTTCTGGTGATGAAACAGTTACCTAAAACAAATTTATTAATGATCCCAATAAAGGTTCTCAAAAGTTGTTTGTCCCATTTATGCTATGATATACCCTCCCCACAACTATTTTGAATGACTTTGTAAAGATCTTAAACTTGAATAAAAATATTACGTGGCAAATATTAAAATAAAACTTTTAATTAGTTGATTGTCTTTTACATTGTGAATTTATACAAATTTTTTGGAACAACTAATCATACAAATTACATTATCACAGATGTATTCATAGTCTCCAACTTCTCAACAAAAATACAAAACAATATTTACGAATTTAATTTTTTAACAATGGTCAAGATCGAAGATCATATTTACATTTTACACACGCAGCGGAGCGAGAGTAGATTTGATCGTATGATTTTTATGCGTAACGGTTAGTTGAAGAGAAAGGCAATTTACTAAACTACAACATTGTAAAATTGGAAGCATTAACGATGCCGTTGATGAAAACTTGATATTGATCATTGATCAGAAGTCACAACACGACTCATTTCCGAAAAAATGGGGAATGTATCAGATCAGTTACGTTTTTTTGAATGCATTTATCCACATTCTGACGCCTGTTCATCCGCCCACAAGTTAAGTTCCTCCAGTCTTTCAGTTTCTGGAAGCATATCATTAAGTAAATCTACAATCGCCACACATTCATTCACCACCTCTTGACATTTATACAAATTCCTTTTCAAATCATCCATTTTGCTCAGTCTATCAACACACCTTGCTGTGGTTTTGGCACGTTCACTGTAACTTTTGAGCACAACACTAACCAATTGATCTGTGTCCCTAATTTGAATAGATAATTCTCCTTGTTTCAGTGATACCAAGTCTGCATGATCTTTTAGTCTGTTTTCATACATTCGCATAATTTTTAAGGCAGCAAGTGAAGGAATTTTTGACTGGATATCGTGAAGAGCTCTTTTATTGTGCGTTCCAAAAAGTCCAGATCGCTTTTCAACGTCATGCATCAGTGGATAAAAGTAGTGCAGTTCATCTAGCTTTCTCATTAATGGATCTTGACTAATTCCAAGAGCCGATGAGTCTTGACCTTTGTTCACCACAATCATTGAACTCCGGTGTCGTTGTAAAGGCTCCTTCCTCGAAGAAACTACAGATAAGAAAAAAACATAATGAAACACAAATTCTCAGCATAGCATAATAAAACAGTTTACACAAAGTATAACTAAAAGTGTACCTGGATCATCCAGTTCATCATCCCCACCCAATCCACCATGGCCACTAGGTACAGACTGTGACCTCGTTGAAATGGGAGGATGTCTTCTTATTACTGAGTTATCGCCACCATTGGAACCACCGACTGCTGCTGATTTACTGGAGTCAGCTCCCATTATTATTGCTCCGACATCAAAAACCCCGAAGCAATTTGTAAAACATATGACCACACGTCAAACACCAATCAAGATTATTACGTTGACAGTTATTTCACACCTACACTCCGACTCCACCACACCTTACTATACTCAAATGTTAGCCAACTGCTGCCAAATCTGACAGAACACTTTAACTGCTTACTGAACGGCTGGGCTCTTGGCTAATTAAAAATTAATTTATTATGCTCCTAATCTCCTAAACCCAAACTTGATGATGATTTTCCCTTCCCATTTTTGTTTTATCGATAAAGACTATTGTTGAAAAGAGGCTTTCATAAATAAACAATCATGTGTGCTTTCACCGCGCTGCTCTTGTTGTATACACGTCAAGTAGCCCCACCACCACCACCTTGTGCATTAAAAGTAGATACATTTTACGTGCAGTGCATGTACTGCACACAGTAAAAAAATATAAAAGCAGCTGACGGCTGACGGATGAAAAAATAGGTAAACAGAAAAGAAAGTGGTTTGTCTAAAAGTAGTGATTTGGTTTGGTGGAATATTTTAAGTTTTAAATGTGCATTTTATGCTTTTAAAAGCAGTTAAAAATATTTTTCGATGAGTGGATTTCGCTGGTAAAGAACAAGTGGTTTTAATAAGCAAAAAGACGTTGAAAGAAAAATTAAATGGGAAGTGAATGCTGTGATTGTGCTTTTGCCCATTAACTTTTGGATTTTAATTAATATCCAACTTTCGTCTCAATTTATCAGTTGTATAGTTTGAAATACTATAAAGTTGGAGTGATTTGTGGAACTGGAATCTTGGTAAGTTGGCTTTTTATTTAATAAATCATACTTTTAACGAAAAAAACTGGATGTCATTCTTATAGTTATGTGGTCATATGAGAGTAGTTGGTCATCGTCATTTTTGTGCGAAGAATTTGCATTTAGTTTACCAAGAAGTATTAGCATTAAAATTTATTTTGTATTTTGCAGGAAAGATGGCGTCTGGTGGTGGTAGTGGAGCACCGGCACCGGCTGATGAAATGATGGAGGTTGGAGGTGCCGAGTTAGATAACAACAAGAATGAGAAAATGTTTACACTTAAGAAATGGAATGCAGTGGCGATGTGGTCTTGGGACGTGGAATGTGATACTTGCGCAATTTGTAGAGTTCAAGTGATGGGTAAGTGCGATAAAGCTTTTTTTCTTCGCAAGTTAAACAAATTGTGAGTGCCGGTTGACGATATGAATTATGAATTCAAATCAATTAACTTAATTGACAGGCCAATTTCTGTATATATTATTTTTTTATTTGAAGCCTTTGAAAGTTGAGATTATTCCTCAATTTCAATTTTGTCATATTAATTCATCGTATTTACAAGAATAACAAAGATATACATAGTCATCTTTTTCACTGTCCTCGTTTTACGTACGAAACATTTCTACCAAGTTGCATATTTCCTAAAAAATAATACAAGTTACAACTATTTCGTAAATATTTAAAGGTACTTTGATAATTAGTTAATATATTATTATCAGATAGAAAGTAAACAAATACCTATACATGCGTCATTAAAAAATGTCGCAAGTTTGAAATCCTTTTTTGAAATTAAGGATATTTAAAATCGTAGTATTTAAACAATAACGTTCAATAAAAACTAAATACATGCACAACAACAACAAAAAACAGAGAAACTTTAGTCGTTCACTGGTTTCCTTCCTTGTTTATCACTAAAGTACATAGTATTTTATAAAATTAAAATAATTAGATTACATTTAAAATGGAACTGTCTGTTGAACTTCTTCTTCAAAGTTTATAATTATTATTACTATTTACAAAACAGATTCATGATTCAGTTGAAGAGAATCATAGGACTACAAAATACAACGACAAAACAATGTGTCGGTACCTTCACAAGTTTGTAGAAAAAACTATTTATGTGTCAAATTGTGGCTATAAAATCCATATTGCACCCAGCATATTAGAGTTAGAAAAGAGCTTTATCAAAATTTATGTCGATCTTTGTCACGTTTGAAAGCTTTTGTATTTGGTTGCGTCTGAGATCAAAGATCAATTTACTTTGTCAATTTTTCGTCAATTCTCAATTACTTAAAAGTTTGATTTGTTCAGATTTTAAAAATACAATTTTGTCCTCATTTGATTTTGTACCTTCTCTTAATTTAGTTTTTATTTGTAGTCCAATTATGAGTTTGTATAAAATTTTGAAACTTTCAGAATGTCAAAGCTCTCATTCATTAGTCAGTTAATGGCCAATCGCTATTTTTGGCTTTCGTTTTGGTTTGCTGGGTGCCATTGTGTGTGGCCTATAGAGAATCTTGACTAAAAAATATTTCTGCATGTTGGTATGCGATAGTAACATTGTATTGTGCTCTACCTATCATATCTACTAGTTTCTTTGAGAGTTGAAGCAGCGTAATTATATAATACAACAATTAAAAACTTGCGCTATATATAATAGTGTATGACAAGAGGTCTTGTACTACAATATATTGTAGTAGTCTAAATTAATTTACAATCCCATGGGCAATGGTTTAAGATTAGCTGTCGATGAGATTCTTCGGAATGGTCTTGTCAAGTTGCGCTCAATGTCTTCAAGACTTTTGCCTCTTGTCTCCGGAACACAGAAAATGATGAAGAAGAAACCAATCAAACAAATGACAGCAAAGAATAAGAATGCGTAGTGTCCGCCAAAGTAGCCCACAAATTCAGGGAAAGATTTTGTAACGATAAAGGTGCAAGACCAGTTAAATGCTGTGGCGAAGGCAGCTGCAGATCCACGAATACGACCAGGGAAAACTTCGCCCATCATGAGCCATGCTATTAAAATTAGAAGAATTAATGTAGAAATTAGTTGTCATTCTTTTTTGATTGGTGAATGATGACTTTGACAATATTTTGGGGAAAGTTTAAAATAGGAACTTACGAATAGGTCCAAATCCAAGAGAGAAAGCGATCACGAAGAGCATAAAGCTAGCGAGTGGGATCCAGCCCAAATCTGCGACTAATTCATTGTTGTATTCCCTAAGATAAAAGAATCCTCCCAAAACGCTCAAGCAAAAGATCATGAGAACGTCTGAAATGAGGAGGAGCACTTTGCGTCCTAACCTATCGATGAGTAGTGTAGCGACAAATACTGCGCCAAAGTTGACCAGACCGACAATAATAGTTGACACGTTGCTGTCCACAGACGAACCACTAAGTTCGAAAATGTTTACAGTGTAAAAGATGACGGCATTGATACCACTAAATTGTTGGAAGAACATGAGACCCAAAGAGGCGAGAATGGGTTTCCTGTATGTTTTGCCAAACAGGTCGCTCAACTTGGTGTCATGGTATTTCTTGGAAAGAAGATGACTATTCTTAATCTCATTCATTTCTGCGCGAATATCAGCTCCACTTCCTCGGAGCCATTGGAGAGCCTTCTCGGCACATTCTTCACGTCCCTTTCCGATATACCAGCGGGGGGTTTCGGGGATGAAGCACATGCATACCAAGAAGGGTATTGAGAGAAAGGCTCCTAGAGTGGCCAATGAATCCCAGTTCAAGTAGCTTCCAGCGGTGAAACAAATCAGAATACCTATATTTCCTATACAAGTTGGCATAAGACCCAAAACGCCTCTCACTTCTGGTTGCAGTGTCTCTGCAAGGTAGACTGGGAGAGAAAGAGAAGCGACACCGATACTGAACCCAGCAATGGAACGTGCAGCATACACCATCCAAACATTTTGTGCGAATGCGATTAAAACCCATGCTGTGTAAACAAAAAAAACATTAATTAGCTTCAATTGTTCAGCTTTTGATGTGACAGTATTAATGGGGCAATGTGAAACTGTTGCATTTATGACTTACATAGAATAAAGGGAAATGCAGTGCCAAGAATGGTAGCTTTTCTTCCAAAATACTCAATGAAGGTTCCACCAAAAAGACCTCCGATTAGAGCTCCAAGTGGGAGCAAGCTACCAATCCATGAGGCTTCAGGGCCCTCTGGAAGAATGACTAGAGTGGAGTTCTTCTCTGCGGTCATGGTTGGGATTGCTGTGGAGGTGTATCCAGATCCAAACCCAATGATCATAGAACCTAGGGATACTGCAATGGCTGCGAGTACCTGTCAAATTATAAAAGTGTACACGTGTTAGCCAAGTTACGTAATTAATATTAATACTCATGATTTTGTAAACAATTTCAATGTCAACAAGAATTGATTGATTTTTGGGGTTGAAAAATACAGACAATGCGGTTATCATTTAATTTTTGAAGGTACGCAAAATGGCATGATGTATTTAAAAAGTGAACAAATATAATATCGTCACTTTTTCTCTCTTTTTTAATTGGAGACATAATTTACATCTTTCTTTACAACTCAATACATCTGGTTGACGTCAAAGGTGACTGATTTGTTTGTCGAGAAATTCTCTGACCTCAAATTTTCCAATTGAGACATTTTCATGTCATCCCATCATCATCAAGAACGAACTATTCAGTAATCATATTTAATCTAAATCACATTAATCAAAGTATATCGTGTAATATATATTTTATGCATAGCATGTTTGCAAATCTTAAGGGAAAACACTGCAGAATTAATTATTATTAATATTGGTTTTCTGGAAATTGGCTGGTGAGGAGAGCTACTCTTATTCCAGAGTGATCTATCTATCTACCAAGTCTGCGATCGTCAGCTTGATGAAATCTTGTTTCGTAATGTTATCAATGTTATCAATAAGAGTTATGATTTTTGACGACATTCTATCTCGCAAATAAATGTCGTTTTGGCTATTGTTCACGATAAATGATTAAAACTACTAAATTCGCTCTACAATGCTGTTCTGTCTCGTGGTGTGACCTGTTGTTTTCAAAATGGTGATGAAGTGATGTCTAAATCCATCATGTTTAGTCTTATGTGGTGATAAAAATGTTTTAAGTAAGTCTGATGTTGACTTTTATTTGATAAAACGATCATCAAGTGATGATTTTTGACGATGCTGATTATTGCAGCGTAAAAAAACTTGATGAATGAGACTCCGGTCTGAACTCTTACTTGTAAACCCATTAAATAAATTAAATTGACTTGATGTGCAAAATGAAAAAGAACATTGCATGTCACAACAACACATCATGAGAGAGAGTCTCTATAAAATATATACAGTGTGTCTATCAATCAGCCAATCAAAAGCTAAAAACTGAAATGATGAAAATGATCCACACAGCGAAATCATCTTCTTTGTTGTTGCGCGTCACGTAAACTGTTTTTCAGCTAACAATGAACGATTATCAAAAACTAACGGAGCATACATATACAGACGTACCAATAATGAGGTTTGGACATTAACACAAAAATACATATAAAAAATATACCTGTGAAAAATTGCATATTGATTTTTCGGGAAGCCCTGTGGTGACTGCAATAGGGATCTCAAGATTACAATGAGTATCAGATCGTAAAAGCATGTTGAAGCTTTGATTGATAACTTGCACAAAAAATCACAAAAAAAAATCAAAGTACACAGTACAGTACACTCCACACACAGACTGATTGCCCACGCAGCCGTATAAAACAGATGTCGTATCGTACTTATGACTGATAAGTGGGTAAATCCACCTCCGAAGTATCGACGGTTACGTTTTAAAGAAAAAACGGTATATTGAGAGAGGAAAACACTTGCTCAAAAACACGCTTGGCGATGCTCCAAAAACGTGCTCACACATGCAAGGAAAGTTTTTATGTATAAAAATAATACAATGTTGCAAATGATGCGAGGAAAAAAATGGTCAAAAATGAGACACTCGTAACTGTCCCAGATGAATGGAGAAAGAGGAATGAGAGTGGATGGAAGATGAGTTGGCTTCTTTATATATTACGGGTTTTGTATCTTGTCTTGTCTTTTCTCTGTCGTCTTGTAAGACTTGTTCCAAAAGATAGTAACCTTAACCAACGATATTTGTTGAAACAAGAGAAAATCTTATCATTTGCGAATGGATTATGGATATAGCACCAATTCAACTTGTTGAACTGGTTTCCGACAGTTTCAATCTAGAAACTTTTCGTGGTTCACACGAGGATGAGGATGTTTGGCTGATGACGATGATTTACTCTATCCAGTTCCAGGTCTGCCAACAACCAACATAATTTCATTCACAAGAAGAGAAAATGTGTCGTTTTGTGTGTATATTTAACAAAAACTTGTTATCTCTCTTGTTATAGCTGATTAGTATGTAATTTTGTTCGATAAGATTGTTGATTAGGCATATACGGAAGTAGTGTATTGAGTATTGGAGCACCCACAATTAACCACTTCTTGATTTCTTGAGAAAGTGAAAAATGATCCAAATTGGAATTCTTGAACCAGTCAAGGCTAGAATTATTTGTTTCGCTAAGAATTGATATGAAGGATGATGACGATTGACGATTGTCTTCGTACGAGACTAGGATACTGACTGAAGTTATTTTCGACTGGGAGTCTTGCTTTTCCTCTCAAAAGATATTAAACCTTTTTTTACATCTTATAATTGGCATTTAAAACAGTTTACGACTGTGTGACAAGAATATGGAATAAGGTAGTATAAAATAGAAATGTAGAGAAGACAAGATAATATGTATGTACATGTATATGCGCAACATCATTGATTTACTTTGGTTTTGTCACTTAAAGTCAAGATCATCATTTTTCATCGCTCGCGTTAAGTGATATCGACAACTTTATGCAATGTGCAATTGCTTAGTAGTAAAACAAAGGTTGAGAATGAGATTCACTTGTGTGACTTATGACATGATAATATGATGATGATGGAGTTGACGACTTATGTATATGATTGCTGAATTTCAACAGGGTATGTGTATAGAAGACGTGTCCTGTGCGTCAAGTCAATAGGCAGCTAGACTGTAACGATCATGATCATCAACAACATTCAGTTAATGATATGTAGAAGACAGTTATTTATTTGATATAACTATAACATGTATCAACATTACTATGTAATATGTACACATCCTGATTAAATGTAAGAACACTTGCATTGAGTACGTAGTTTATTAATTACGTAAAATAAATTTCACTTTGATAAAAATCTGCACTTTTGATTCCAAAGTATTCCTTCCACATCATACATCATATACACACGTAATTTGTTTGCATGCATTCTACCAAAGTCCGCATTTCTTATGTTTCGTTCAACTCTCAATAATATTGCCCAATTTTAAGGAAACTTTAGAATAAATGAATGTTTTCTTTCATAATTGTTTTTATCTCAAGCTCAAGCTCTGGAGTTTGCAGTACTGAACATTAGCCGAATAACGATACTGTGTTAACGTATGATTTGCATTGAAACTTTGACTAGACTATGGTCATGCCATGCCATATTCTTGATTTATGAATTAATTTTATTTGAACTGGAGCATACATTATGACAAAAAAGGCACATGATGAGTGATGAATTGTAGAGTAGTATGGACCTGAAATTATGTCGCTGGAGATAAATCACATATATGAAAGTTATGCGCCCTTGACATCATAGTCGTTGTTGTTTGATGTTAACTTGCTGCTTGCAATTTTATCGGGCAAGGCAATATTAAATAGCTTAGCGACTTGCTCGACGCAAAAATAATTGGAAAGCGTCAGCGAGTCATGCATAATTACTATCAACATCACAGGCGGAACGGTCAAATGCGTGTGATTGGTACCTAGTTTGTATGTCTGTGTGTGGGTGTGTGGATGACATTTTTTCTATGAATGAAATCAACAATTAATTATCTTCTTCTAGTTTACTGACTGCTGGAATATATCTTCTGACGATAGACAGAAACAGGAGAAGTGAAATGATGTGATGACTAACTCATGGAAAATTTGTACTTTGTGTACTGTGATTTTATGATCATAGGTTAAAATTTCTATTGAATATGAAATGAAACAGTGAATGTTCACAAAAATTGACAAGCAGAAAATTACAAAAAAGATGGTCAGCAGTATCGTTAGTACCTGATGCCGGTAAACGCGTAATGTTTCGGTGATCCACTTGATAATCACGTTTGTTACCATCTTGAAAAAAATAAACTTCCGGAAAGTTGTCAGACTGTGACCAATTTAAACTGGATCATTTAGCTCTTTATGGCCTCGACACTTGACCTGCCACGTTGATAAATTATAACTGATCTCTTTTTTTGACAGTTTTATCTACACTTTTAAAAACAACTGACCTAGCTTAACAGTTTGTCCACTGTCTTTCTACTGACAAGGAATTTTAACAATGCTCATCCTTTGAAATCCACGTTAACAGTGAAAGCCATATTTGATATTCATGAAAAATTGCATGCACACTTGAATTGTTCTCTTGTTTTAAGTTGCGTGTGGCTTGCATCATGCATGTTTGTCATAAAGAATCGTGACTACCAATGAAATTAACTATTGCAATTAATTAAAAGTGGGTTTCTTCCATGTTATTGTGATTCATCATATTTGAACAATGGTGAATAGAAAGTACTTTTTGAGGTCGTTGTCTGGCGTTAGTTTTGAGATTGTGCAATAGTACTTTTTATGGAGTCGAACTGGTGTGTGTGACCTTTTTGTTTTTGTGCGCTCCAAATATTATTTTAACTGCCTTCTTAATTGTAATATTGACTGTATGAAGTATAAAGTTATGTTGGTAGCCTTGTTCTTTTACTGGTGCATTCCAGAACAACTTGTTTCGATAAGATCAGAAAACAAAGCCATTTATAGTATCACCATTTTGTCATCGATATTTTAATATGTGTGAATGTCTTGTACTAACAAATGATATCATTCAGTCAAAAGTAAATAAGATAATTTTGTAAAGATTTTACTGGGCAAGTTTTCTAAATCTGATACGGATTACTGCTTTAACCCTTTCAGTTCCGTGCAGTTAGTTATCAAGTATAAGGAATTTGTTATATGTGTACAGTATGCAGCAAACGTGAATTTACATTTACATTTTCATTCTTTGAAAACAACGAGCGCATTTTAAATATATATTGATTTAGTAAATGCAGGAGTTCTGCATAACGTTTTCTTCCGAAAAACGTGATTTTTTTACGATGATACACACATAATGTAAGTGTACTGAATATTTAATGGAATTTGCCTATCTCAGGTATGTACTAATTACTATTATTAAGGTGCGCAATTGAATGTCATTCTCATTATTGTGTATTTTAAGACTAGCTAGCTATGAAGAAAGAGTTTTCTTCTAAATCTGCATAAAGTAAACTTGATTTTATCTATCTTCATCCCATGTAAGTTACATGATGTAACTAATCAGCAAGTATATATATTGGTATATTGAAAGCACATTTTAGCTAATTAATATTTTATTTTTGGTTTTCTTATTTTGTGTGCATGTTCTGACTGAATAAAAAAATACCTTTATGAAACCAGTGTGAGATTTATCTGGATAAATCCAAACAAAAGTCTATTAGCGTGATCCACATTAGACATAGACATATAAAACATTTATGAATGTGTCAATGTGTCATGTATCTACAATATTTTGTACATTTGACTCTGAATATGAATCCGACTAATTTATATTTATGTACCTACTTGTAATCGGATATACATGATTACTGATAACTTAAATGCTCCAAATTCATACATTTAGAGAACTTTCTATTATTGCCACAAGTTATCTGAAAAGCATTTTGCTTCCAAATGTGTTCATATTTTCATCGTTCACACTTAAAATAAGAGATTAGAGTAAGGATTTAGTTATGCAAAGCAGTTGATATCTGGTTTCCCGTTTTGGATCAAAGAAAGTTCAGGCATATGGCTTGGTTCGTCAATGACGTGAATTAGAGATCATGATGACGCTTATAATAAAACAGGAATATAGATTTGCTCATCAGCGTACTGCTAAAAATATTTGAGAGTTTTGGTTGAGTTTTTATTTGTCTCAGTGTCAGTTCGTAATGTACGCAATGCAGATAGGTCACGACGAATCTCAACAGTTTTCATGCATAAAACAAGGAAAGAGATAAACTTGGTGACATTTTTAAGTACATTAAAAATAGTTTAGTACTGCTTTGATGAGGGCAGATGCTTTTACAAGTTTTTATGAGCCATGGTCATGATTTTCCATGCCAGATATTCTAACAGTTTTGACCAATTTGAGAAAATTCAATTGCAAAAGAAAAGTTGTTAGGTAAAACAGCGCAATGGGTGATAAGGGCACTAAACTGTCATCGTCAGATACCCATTTATTTATGAAGTGCGCGTGTATTTTATTTTATCAAGTAGGTTTTTTCCAAAATAAAGTTAACTACCTACATAGCTTATAGCTGTATTAAATTAACTAGTGTTTGAGGCAAATAAATTAGTGCGTGGTATATGCATAGCATTCGATTGCTTAATGTTATGTAAAACGTGGGAATGTATGAAAGAAGCCGAAATAACTACGTGCTGGGCAAGAGTTAGAATGGCAAAGATTTAAAACTAAACCCTAAAATTTACGACCTTTTAAACGATCTGGATAAAATCGCACGCATCACGCCACATTGCGTTTTAGTCGAAAATGGTAGGTGCGCTGTGTCGTCTCATTTGTCATTCATTGATTAAGAATGTCTATTTTAAGCTCCAAACCAAATTACCATTAAAGTTTCCCGTAGATTTAAGAAAGTATTAATGTATTTGATATGGTAGATGCTATTTTATGGTAGCATTTCCAAAATTGCCAATATATACTGAATTGCTAATTTGAATTTTTTGTACTGCGTATTACAGTGCAAATGGGCATTTTAACAGTGCAGTGCAAACTATGGGGGTTTAAGTGTGTATAAAATTACTGGATGTCTGATTGCGATTATATTATTTATCTCCGTCCTTTTAATTTCATGGTTGAGTAACCCTCGTATTGTGGAAATAAAACTTTTTATTGCTTGTAATTTAGTTTTAACTCTTGACCGTAGGGAAGCACCGCTGCTTGCTCTTAAGTACAATTATTTTATTTTTTCCATTTAAAAATGCAAATACGTATAATTTTAAATTTAACTGCAATTTTATGCACACCACGACTGCATATTTCCACTATGTTTAGCAATGATGTAATATAATTGATTGATTTGATGAAGAGGTGATTTGATTTACGGGCATCAAAAAGCAGATTTCAGGAGGTGTGTTCAATGATGCGAATTCTTATTGGTGCAAAAGAGAGGTGAGGTGATGGAATCAAAAGATGATATAATATCTGAATCGATAAATTAGATAAATTATTATTCTGACTTTGTCCCAACAACACCTGTTATCAAATCGATTTCAATGCAATTATGTGTAATTTTGTTGCAATTAATTTAGGTACAGACATATTGCTTTCACGGCTATGCATATATTGACTTGATTATACATACATATACGTACATATATTGGATATGAAACGATTGACCATGCATGTACCGATGTATTAATACCATCATTCCTCTGGTAGTGGGCACAATTATCTTTCACAGAGTAATAACAGGCATAGGCAGGCGGTTTAACTGTTGATATTCAAAGTGCAATGTTTTTGCGTCGCATTTTCATGCACCAAAAATAAAACCAGACTGCAAAATATGCAAGGCTATGTAAAACATTATCTCTTCACGAGTCTTGTTATTTCAATGAACTACACGGCTGCAACCTTTGTTCTGTGGATGCACTTTACTCTGATTTGCTTTTTCGTGTGTGTATGTAGTATATATATGGTATGCATTAAGGATTTTTTACATTATCGTGAAAGTTTTGTTATTTTTTAAATATTCATAATTTAAAGACTAAAATCGCTTCAGTTCAGTTATGCCTTCTAGTCTTCTGCCATGTAAGTGTCCGTATGTTATTGCTACAGACGTGCTCATGAGATTTTTGATATTTTGGAATTCTGCCAAAATATTTTAAACCCTTTCTTCGGCGTCAATATTGACAACACGAATCAATGGGAGTACATTATGTAGCACTAGTCTGTTGATGTCTGATAATCTTACGATGACTCGAAAACGTACATGTTTTGCATTTCTTAAACGAGATTTTGGTTACATAACCTTGAGCAGTTAAAATAAACAAACACAAACGAATGCACCGAAAATAAAATTATCATGCCATGTCATATTATGCCAATCCCTCCAATCAATTTTGTGATCTATGAAAAGTACTCTAGAAATAAGCAAAGAACAAAGCTATGACTTATTTCTTACCTGAGGACCTATACTGCAAGGTGAGAAGTCAACTGGGGTAGGTGTATCAGTACTCCTGCTGCTCGCACTGTCCTTATCGCCATCATCACTGTGAGATATCAAAAGTTTGGTGGGCTCCTCTTTGGAATCTTTCACCAAGTGTGGGGGTTCCAGCACAATCTTGGAAAGTACCCTAGGGTAGTTTTTGTTAGTAGTTGCCCATCCTTGCGAGGAGGGTATTGCGTCTACTGGAGAAAGTGTTGTGGAGGAAGACCGTGTCTCCTCATCTGAGGATGAGCCGTTGCTCAGATCTCCCTCAGGGAGAAATGGAGTTTCTGCATCCACATTGATCGCTAACACGCTATCGTCAAACTGGCTTCCACGCCGGCCGTGTTCAGGGTCGACCCCTGAGAGTGATTGTGAATCTCCAGATTGGCGACCCATGATGATTTAGTTATCAGAATTAATTTTTAACAAATTATTTTTTACAACAAATAAAATATCTAAACGTCAACAACTAAAAAAAAAGTCTGCTGCTGTGCTTTTACTGGTACTGCTTCCTCTGGCTTTTCTGTAAGACTGACTGAAAAAGCCGGTCAGAATTGCTATTTTTGTTGTTATTCACATATTTTAGGTCTTTCGCGACAAGGTAGATAGCAAGGTAAATCCAGACGGGACTTATACACGCAAAGTGTACCTGTATATCCGCAGTAAAATTAGAACAAATATGTAAAGTGTGTGATATGGGTTTTCTTTTTCTGTATTTTTCCGCACGCGATGAGGATGATGATCCTCTTGAATAGCGTTGTGGGTATTGACAGGAGCGATGCTCTATTTTCCTCGTCCTTATTTTTAGCCCCGATGCATGCTAATCCCTTGAAGGAGTGAATGTCACTAGTTGCTGACAGTAGTGGTGTGGTTTGAGTTTATAAAATGTTTATGCACACTTTATGCATCTCATGTGCAACATTTACAAACGCAAGAAAGCGAAGGTTCAAGTCATTCGACCAGCAAATAAGGTCTTTGCAACATTTTATCTCTGAATGCGATGCTTCCAAAACTTTTCTCTTTCTGACTGTGTAGTCGTCTTCCTTCTCTAGACACAGCGGTGACCTTGGCTTTGGTCGCGTTTTTTGTCTGCCTATGTCTGATTCTCGATAAATTCTTCTGTTTCCGCTGAACAAGTAGCTATGATGCTGTTCAAACAAATTTTTGTATGAACTCTATTGATTATCGTCACGCTGGGACTTCTTGTTTAGTTACCTAAAAGAAAAATTTATTATAATTACTATTTGAATCTTTTTTAAAGACGAATAACAGGTACTTGTTGGACAGAAATATGTAGGTACTTATGCTTTCTTAAACCTCTACGACAAAAGGTAGCATTGGTTATTCCGTTTGTCATTGCATTTTTTCCTTTCTTTATTTCAAGGCAAGGTTTATTTTCCTCGCCTTGTTTACATACTTGGATCGAAAAATCTAATTTGGTCTGTGAATTCCCGATGCATTTTTTCTTGTTTTCGAAGAAATATCTTTTTTCTTATTTCGTCCTGTAAAAACTTCACGTTAAGACTTTCAGAGGTACACTATTCTCCATGTATATAATACTAAATACTACTGCTAATTGTTATAATGGACCTGATATCTACATATGTCATGCATGGGCATCTTATGTCTCATGTTTATGCTAGTGTTTGTATTTTTCATGCCATGTATATTTCGATATCAGAATTTCATATTGCCCCAATGCTAATGGAGACTAATTAAAGTGGGTGATGACGCCTTGACTCTTAAAGATTAAAACAAGGGTTATCTTGACGAAAAAGTCTGTTGATAAGTAGCTTCGAATCAAGCACATACAATGCTATGAGCTGATCAGCCACTGCCAACCAACACCCGCACAAGTCGTGCGTGACATAATGATCAAGTCGGAGCATAACCAACATGAATTGATTTTCTTACTTGATTTAACTCTCTGATTATGAATCATGTAATTATTTGAATGACAAGTTCTCAATGAGTCTACTGTTGAAATTAGATATTCCAAGAGTCTCCTTCAGTTTTGCTAATTTTCTTGTTTATATTTACTTTTTCTTAATGCTTTCAATCAATGTGATCCATTCTTTCATGTTGACATTTCTATTCGAATTTAGAATGCGATAAAAAATGCAAACCGCTACCAACATTCAAGAATAATGATGTTTATAACACCAGAAGTGTTTACATGTCGAAATAGACATCACCAGAGCAAATGACCCCGAAAGAAAGAAATTCACATGTACACTGACTGATCATAACCAAATGCTCCAAAATTTAGATGTGCATTTCGAGTTTAAAAATGTAACGTGATGTTAATTATCATTATCGATAACAAAATGAAGCCACTACTAACCTAAAATAAAACCATGCATTATATCACGAATTATTATTTCGCGCTTCAAGAAAATATGCAGGACAACAACTTACGTGCACAACAGATAATTACGATTAACTGAAACGACTGCTTTGTAACTTGTAACCTCAGGCGTTATTACCAAAACAAGACGCGGATCTTTTTTAATACAAATAAAAACAAAATGAATGCAAAATTTCATCTCTGAAACGGAGAGAAGGATTCTAAAAAGAAACAAACACAAAACAAGGTATAACAATGACCTGAAAAATATTCTGTATTATTCCAGGTCTTAAAGAAAAATGGGAAATTCAAGCTTAATTAATGTCATTATATTATAATAATATATGTATAACCACATAACCAGCCTTACATGCATTTCTTTTAATTATTTAGACAAACCGTTAATGTAAGGTCTCAAACAAGTTAAAATATCGGAACACATGAACAGTTCATGTGTATGGGTATTGCGAAAAAGTAAAGATCTAGGTCATGTTTATAATTTTACGAATATCTGCAAAATGCAGTGTGAAGTGAAATGTTAAAAAGCATCAAGACTTATTCTACAAACTTTGTGTAGGTTATGAAATGGATTACGTCTGGTACTTTTCCTTTTTGCGAAAAAGCGTAGAAAAATGAGCATGACAATAGATATTCAGGCATTTTTTGCATGTGCTGTTTTATCGCAGGAAGCGTGGAAAATGAAACAAGAACGCAATAAAATTTGCAGACGCAAAAGGCATCATAAGACATGATGAGCATCATCCAGTTATATTTTGCGTTTTGCGGGATCATAGACCTTACTTAACCGAGTTTGCAATATAACTCTATGATAAACTATGTACATTGCGTTTTGTAACTTTTTCGCTCGGTGAAGTCGGAGTTTTTCGGGCTTCCTACTCACGCATTCGCTTGCATACCTACGTTCCACTTTGGCGATGATGATGAGGATGGAGGAGCATTTGGGTATCATGCGAGAGTGGCATGATCGACGAACGCGGTTGGTAACAATTTAGTTTTCCTTGCAAAAGCGAAGACACAAAAACCAGATTCTGCTGGACACTTTTGAGGAAAATTAATTTGTAAAAGCGTTATCATAGTTTATCTGAAACTGTACATATTAGGGTTTGATATATGGAAATGTTTCGTTTTTTATGCAGGCGAAATTAGAGAGTTGTGAAATGCACAAAGTGAAAGTACAAGATTTTAGAAGAAATGGTGTAAGCAGAGAAGCATAAATGGAAGGGTTAACAAAGGAAGTTTCCTATGTGTAACACATTCGTTCTATCTGGCACAAGCTCAATCAATTCTGAAAAGATGTCCAGACGTAAAGGGACCAGGGACCCTTTATATTTCAACACTTCATTTCTTATTATTATTGTAACCTCAATATTTTATGTATGAAGGATATATGAAACTCATCAAATTACACCCGTGAGAAAAAAATTAAATGTACTGTGTACATAATATTAAAGTGGACGAGTTTCTTATCTATTTTTATTCTGATGACTAATTTTGAAGTTTTCAGTTCATAGAGCATTGGCCGTCTCGAATCTGTACGCACTCTTGTTTGCAGTTGTGGATAATTTGTGTATGTTGTGCCAGTACCGCTCATGTCCAAAATTATCATGAATTTTTCTATATAAATGGAAAAGGTCGAGGGGATAAAATATTTTATTGACTTACCTCCTGTCAAGTTTAATATCTCGGCGAGTTTGTTAGCTTAACAATTAAAATTTACTTTAAGAATATATCTCCTAATTAGTAATGAAAGTTAGATGCACCAAAGAGATAACGTGAACTGCTTAAATGAAAATTCACGAGAAATCACAATTAACTTATATTTATCTCTAATGCATCTAGGTGGTTAATTTCAGCCTGAATCTGTTTTTATTTAAATCAAAAATAAAACTTGTTGAGCACCAGAATTGTCTTTTAAGAGTTAAGCAAAATGCTGGTGATGAATAAGAAATAGGATAAATGATTTGAGAGGGAGATGTCAGATTCTACACGTGTTTTACGTGTTGGAGAGCCGTTTCTCCGTTCTCCTCTGAGCTGATCCACGGTCGAAAGCAGAATGAAGTGTAAGAAGGCAGCGACTCGGTCTCTTATTGTACTTGCACGGACTATTGTTGATGTAGGGTGGGCAATGAAAATGAAACTTCTGTATAAAAAATATACCTACATATATACATACAAAGAGAACAGACCGTTTCTCTTTAACTTGCTGATGAAATCGATAAAGAAGTGGACGTCGACACGAGCAAAACTTGCATTCTGCTTATTTGCTACTTGACAGCTTTTCCTAGAAGCAAAAGTGAAAGAGAAGCTTTGGAACTGTCTGCTTTTGCTCGGTGTCGGTTCTGTGCCATTTTTACAAGGCATTCGTTGGTGGCTTGTCTAGTGGAGTTACCAATATGGCCGACGGGCATTTTGTACAATTAATGCTAACCTGCTCATTGTCAATTTGCAAATAAAGTGGATTCGTCCTACGATTGGACTTAATGACCTTTGCACGATGTGCATAAAATAATGTAATTTATCAGGGGAAAACTCTGAGCGAAAATTAATAGATAAAATGTACAATCGTAACCTATTTAATGCATTGAATTGATAACTTATGGTTCCACTGATGCCGATGAACAATAATTTGATGAATTCATTTTTGGAGTGTCAAAGCCAAAAAAACTTGTCACACGTCAAGTTGACACTCAAAACGTGTGCCCAGAATATGATTAGGCTATGCTTCATCGCATCCAGTTCCAATGTTCTTAGTTATTTCGCTCAATTTATTATGTTAACATCAGTATTACACGATGCTCATTATCCTGTTGGCGGATGTATGATAAGCCAACATAATAAGGTTTTGGTAGTCCCTGTCATAAAGCTCTCACAATAAAGAAAATTATGAACGAAATTCGTTTGTTGTTTGTGTTACACTAATCGTGTTTTTATGGATTATTATGCACATTAAGTCATGAACAAAATAATATCGATGAGCTACTGGTTTTGTAAACATTTTATATGTTAACAAGAATGACATGTTTTGGCAAGAATTTCGATTGGCAAGATCGTCTGCGTTTAAAGAAGATTACGTGCACTTTGTACCGACCTACCCAAACATTCCATGCATTTGGTGTGCGAGTGATCATCATGATCATCTAAAGCGGAAACTAGTTGTTTGTGACTTGGAAATTTTTATTGTGTGTATGTATAATGCATATCTGTTTCAGTCCTTAAACTCGTGTACTATTGGTCGCTAACAGACTTCTTTTGTGGTAAAACTTTTACCTAGGATCGGATTTGGTTTTTAACCGGTGAAATCGGCAAACATTTCAAAACTTTCCACTCATGAAGTAAAAGCATGTTCTTGTTCAAATGCTTTTGGATTATGGCTTTCTTGGTATGACATTATGCGTTAGCAGCTTGTGGAATAAATCGAAATGAAAACAAGCCTAGCTTGGGCAGTCAGATATTGTCATGTGTCATGATGAAACATATCCCATGCATGGTAAGGTTCCAAGCAGGAAATGGAGCACGTTTGTTATCTCAAACTGCCCGGTATCATAAATTGTAATCTAAAAAGAAAAATGTTAAATATACTCTAATTTTAATGTAACCCTTGAAGGTGATAATTTTCCTAAACACGCAAAATTTGCATTGTTGATATAAATAATCGACGGTGAAAACTACGTCATTTCTTAGGTTAATAGTCAACAGGTGTTGTCGAGGTTGGCTGGCTTGCTGACGATCAAAGGTCGGAAATTAAGTTAGTTGTGGACTGTAGATACTTTCCTAACGCAGGGACTCAGACAGAAAAATAGAAGTAAGAATTATTTGGTCGCTTGTTCACATTCCTGGTATTTGGTATATGAATGGACAGAAGATTTCATTGTCCTGAGGGAGCAGACGTTTAAAGTTATTGCGCATCATTCACTAAGATGGAAACTGCTAATTATAGCATATACAAAGTATCATTTCAAAAATTATTATAGGATTTTTAGCAAAAATTGCGGCATTTGTACTAGATTATCATTTGTATGGTCTGGATCTTGAGACCTTTTTCATGTTTTGTCCATGGCGTGCATTTTCCACGTGTGCGTGCTTGAGATTGAGCGTGTTTCTTCGATCTACATTTCGGTGTAAAATGTTGTGCTAATCCAGCTCTGTACACTCAACTTTCTTCCTCTAGATGTGTAACTGGTTTTTTCTCGTTTTTAAGTTGTTCGTAAGCATAACAAAACGCATGAAATTGTTGGGATTTTTATTTTGGGTGTATAGATGAATTCCATTAGAGTACTAAAACATTTATGAATGAAGAAATGATTTGTGAGTATGCTCGTATAGGAATACACACACAATATTTTTATTTGTGTAATGTGGTCATGAACTCTAGATAAGCAGAACAGACATATTATTTGTGTATCGTGCAATTTAATTGTAAGTTGATCTTGTAGGATGTACCTTTCAATTCTTTTGAATTGGAGCTAGAAGCACCACAGGCACTAAACGGATGCCACTGTGTTGGTCCTATCACAATCTATTTTTATGGTACAAATGCACCACCGCCGTAAATCAAGATTTGCCCTTTTACTTGAATTGGAGTGTGTGCAAAATTGGAATGTTTTCTAAGAGGGTGTTGAGTTGTGTTGTTTTTGATACTTGCATAAAAGTTACGTTGATTATGGTTTTGTAAAAATGGAAAGTGGCCGACGTCTGAAAATACACAAGAAATTCTAAGAGTTCAACATTCGCAATCAGAAAATCATGTTCTGTGGAATTCGGGGTCACGTGAACAGGATATGTGATCTGACTGCCGTAATACTCACATTAAACATGAGGTATCACATGTGCACCAAATTAACCTGAGATGAGCCATTGCTCTGGCATCATTTTCGGTGCATTTTTTTACTGATACGGATTAATTGTCTTTTTCTGTTTCATAACTACATATACAAGATATGTTTATTATATAATATATAATTTTGCTTGTGTATAGCTGAATGTTATTCAGTTATAATTTGAAGTTGTAAGATGTGTTTATCATTCATATATGATGATGGGATGTTATTTATACTTGAATAAGAAAAGAACGGGGAAGAAAGGAGGTTTCTGACTTTTCGGGCATGCCGCAAGATCGTGATTCCCTATTACAAGCTTGTTTGTTCTGATATAAATACTCTGTGGTACATAATAAGCACATGCCTTGCTAGTTTCTAGTTCTGCAAGGTGAGGTTTTTGGATGATAGAAAATGATTCATTAAAGAAAGAAATCAGAATTGAGATGAAGAAACATGTAGTACTATGTTGCAGCAGCTAACTCATTTTTGAAATTATTGTCACTATCAACTATATTCTAATTTTAAAGTAGTTTTTGCTGAACTTTACAGATCAAGGTCTTTCGCTCGACTAATTATGGAATGGAATTCGATTTGATTATGTAATTGTCCCAAGAGCCGATCAGGTTCACTGATTTAAATTATTGCTCACCTTGTAATATTGCAACCAAGATTTAGAAAAATAAACCTTTTAAGGAATTATTATAAAACGCAGAACTGCGTAAGCATAAATACAGATGTGACTTTTGACATTTGGTTTGGTTTGCTGCATCACCCTTCATGCTAGCGTGGCAATGCAAATTACATCAAATTTTCCACTTGTAATTAAAAGTATATTTTTGTTTTTGAAGAAAAGGAAATGTCTTCGCTCATAAATGCGTACTTGTGTAATGGAAAAATAGAATGGCCTATCAAGAAAGTTAATACCCTCAAGCAAACGCTATATTTTAAAAGTAAAAAAACAAACAAAAGAATGCGTTTTGTCAAAAGACTATTGTATGTAGTCAAATAGTAATCTTGGAACTCTTAAAATGTTTACTTATTCTCAATGAATTTTTTCTACGTCTCAACATTCTGGACACAGTCGTCTCGTCTCTCATCATCCTCATTCTGATTTGTAATTTATTCATGCTCCATTTGTAGTAAAAAAGTGATACGACGAAGTGCCATTAGTTCATAGACAAACAGTTTGATTTATCATGGAAAACAAAGTTCTAATTTTGATATTTTGGGCAATTGTAGAATGCAGTATAACTATAGTTTTAAACAAAGCAGAGAAGGGAGCAAAGACGAGAACCGCTGCATAATATTTTTTGCTTCGTGAACAAGTTTCGTCTTTATCTGTAACATGTAGTTATCATTCATTATAGTGTTTGAGTGTAGCATATAAAATGTACATCCATGAGAAGAAAAACTAGCATGAGAGCAAGATGCTATAGTAGTGGTACAGTATGGGTACTGTTATGTTATAATTATAATTCTAGTTTTGTACCGTTTTCTGGTATTATTTAGAAAAATATAAATCACAATAGCTTAATTTGGGGTATTGTGAGAAATATAAGTATAATTCACCATTCATCTTTTTGAGCTAGCTAAATGTTTGTTGATGTTGCAAAAAATTAATCAAAAACCGCTTGTCTGACATAGCAATGATA
>JAQFXM010001880.1:0-28484 GCA_034693345.1 Entomobrya multifasciata
CTTATGACGACGGTATACCATAAAATATAGCATGTAAGTTTTTTTTAGTAAAGATCAGAAAAAAAATATCATGTATTGTATACGCTCAGCGCTACTACGACGTGTGTTAGACAAAATAATGCAATATGTGTGCATTGTGAATGCAACTTTTATGTTGGATGTTGAATTGGACGGTTAAACTTTTATAAAGCATTTTTTGTCTGTTCATTTCATATGATGAATTTTCTGAGCGGTGTGTGGTGATCTGATCTGATCTTTTGAGCTGTAGTGAAGTCCAAGTCCTGTCTTGTGTTATTTTGTTCACTGAGCCATCCGATTTTGCCCTTATACGCTATTGTACCTCTGTATCTTCTTACAATTTTTATTTTGTTGATCTTTTTATGCAGCTTGCACAGCGTTCATTTTTCATGTGCAATATGCAATGCATGAAAATTTATGTGTAGAAAAAAAAATGATTTTTTTTGGTTATGAAAATATTCCGTATTTAGGTTTGGGTTGAGGAGACTTACATTTTCGCAAGCAATTAAAGTAAAAATGTACTTAACGTAACGAACGATAAGGTGCAGGTGGAGAGGAGAACAGAAAAAATTGGCAGAGAGTTGGCATGCATGGCATATGGCATTTAATGTTGCGTCAGGGAATCTTTATGAAAAAAAAGGAATGTGTATCTAGTTCTCATTCATGAAGTGTTTTTTTTGGCGTTTTTTTTATTATTGGAAAATTGGAACGCAGCACACAACACAACAGCGGATGTTGTTTTGGAGGAGCTGAACTAGCATTTTGTTTCAATTCAAGCTTTTTTTATTGGGGCCCCTCATCATCATGTTGGGAAAAAATAATATATCTAGCATAAAAAGAAGCGTGCTAATGGAGCAATTTGCGTCTTGTTTTGTGCGTCGTCTTGTTGTAAAGGAAATGTACAAATTTTATGCATAAAAAAATATACAAGAGTGTTCCCTCCATTTACCAGGTTGCAGTTACATGGGACTACCAATTATTATAATGGTTGTGAACTCTGAACTAATTTTTTTGGTAGTTTTGATCTTTGACTTTTGGATTGTTGTTCTGTTCTGTTCAACATGTTTCGTCATTATCGTTATGGTACTTCATACTTGATATTTTTATTCTAGAGTCTATAACAAGTAACTATGAAGTAGAATAGTAAAAAAGTAATAGTATTCGTTCTACCGCATCGTCATTTTATTAGTCATCATCACTATCAGCCATCAGTCAGCTATAGTCAGTCACCAGTCACCATATCCAACATTGCATATGGCATTTCATATGCAAATAAATGTCAACGAAATGGTAAAGTTGAAAGAATGAAGAGACATTTTGTCATGTACTATTTTGAGAATTCATCTGTGGATAAATTCTTTACTGCAAAAAAAACATGACACTCATTTATGTTAATTTATTTTCTACTCATGAAAATTGCTAATCTTTCCACAAATCATTTACTTGGAAAAAATAGACATTTTCAATTGCACAAGATAATAATTGCTTGAATCTTGTAATGAACAAGATTGAACTGAAAAAATCTAGTAAAACTTTATTCATACAACATTTCCTTCCGTTAACAGCTTTAAGGGGCAATTAATCATTTTAAATTAGCTGCTAGTTTAGGTCCAAGTTGCTAAGTTACAAGCTATAGTTAAATGCATAATACAATATTTTACACAAGATCATAGAAGCATAAGAACGCACAGAAATTATGAATGGTATTCTCTTAATTTTTTACCCAATCCCACAAATAGTATTTAATATGGGTCCGCAAACTGTTATGGTTGTGTTTGTGGCAGAGATTCATACAAGATGGCTGCTTCCTTTTTGTTTGTGATGATGACGCTATTTAATTGTACTGTTTTTGTTTTCAGCACAGAGTAAGTATTCATTATGCAGTCATTGCACTGAGGAAAACGGCGAGTAAATTGTGGTAAGTTATTCAGTACGAACGATAATATGTCTTGCATCTATTACAATTATGACGTGCTACATCAAAGTAATCATTCATTATTATATGGAACAGGATTTTATTCCTTTTTGCTACAGTTCATGCTACAGAAAAAAGAGCGTTGTTAGTCCCCAGTGCCCACTGTCCGCACGTTAAGTATGATATGTACCCATGCATGTCCAGTCCACTCGCCCACTTCATCAAAAACCTCTTCTTTGAGGCATCTATTCTTCCTCTTTCGAATTTTTAAGCTTTTCTTGTAATTGGAGTACTTGAAATCATAACACAAGTCATACATTTTATGTGTGTTTGGTAATAATGTTACAAAAATGACCGTTAAAAATTGACTAGGCATTTAGTTTACTTTTGTTCTTCCGGAGGAAACCAAGCAATTCATGAATAATCTTTCGTGCAACAATTTTTCATTGAAAACAAATTGACGTAAAATGTTAATCGACTATGTTTTAAAGCTACTTAACATATTTAAGCGGCTACGCCAGCTTAAACCTTGAAAAAGTACAAAGCACTTACTACAGAGTTGAAAGTTTCAACTTAAAACGCGTAACGCGTAAAAAATCTCTGGTAAAGTTTTGTTCAGTTGGTGGTTGCGTCTTTTCCACTTGGTCTTTTTGGTCTATAGTTGTCTCCGTCTGTCTGGAAGGATGTAAATGCTGTGATTATGAAATGATACAAATGCAAATATGAAAATGTAAAACATTTTGAAATGATAATTTAAGCGAATTTTCTCGTGAACATCGCACATCGTCTTTATCATCATAAAAACGAAGCGCCTCCTAGCCGTGTGCTTGCCTCTTGATAGACAAAACCGGATGGTTATGTGGTCTGGAAAGTGCCCACAATAATTTGTCTTCTGCGCATGCAATTCACAAGTTATCGCAACGTAAATAATTCCAGCCAGAGCAACATGGGTCCATTATCTCATGGCTGATTATATTTGATGCGCGTGTTGTTGTTTCCACATACCGACATGTAAAGATGCTCTTATAATCGTGATTGTTGTGTGAGCGCCTGTATACGTCATTTATGTAAATATATTCCAAGAGTCAAATACTTAAGAAAAAGCAAACTTACTACATTACATGTGAACAACATTGATCAATAGAATACGTTTTGTTAAAAAAGAAGTGATGGCAATGCAAAATAAATGCAATGACGACATTTCAGGTTTTTTTCCTAGCATATCATCATAGTAAAGCTAGTAATGAAGGTATAATCAGAGAAGAATACTTGAAGAAGAAAAAAAATCTTCAAGGTTATCAACAACGTGTATCAAGTAAAACGAATACGGATCGCACATGTGATCATAATGATTACTCACCTTTTTTATTTATTACAGTGCTGCTGCAATGGCACGTTGCAAATTGCAACGTGAACTTTTAGCACAAAAACAATGTAAAATTGCAAATGTATAAATATTCACAATACAAGTAGAATATTATGGACACAGCAAAATTAGGAACAAGATGTACTCAATTTTATGCAATTAAATATAAAATTGCATCTTTGCAATTGCAAAGTAAATGTTGTGAATAAATAAGTAATTTTACATGACTACTTGTTTGACCGGACACCGGAAGGAACCGGATTATATTTATGCAGCTTAATTTTATAGTAAAACTTTCCATTATATTCTGGATTCCATGTTACTATATATCATTTCAATACAAGGAAGCTGAAAAAAGTCAACTAGTCATTGAACAGCTCTGCTTATTTCATTCCCGTTAAAATATAGCGTAAGAAAATGAAGTTTGTCAAGGTAGTGAGAAACTTCCGATAATCAAGTTAAATGACATGGACAATTGTGAATTGGCAGCATTAATTCCCTCCCTTCTCATGTATCAAAATGAATATCACTTGATTTTCTCATGCGAGTTACAACAAACTCCAAAAACTTCACGCATAGCTCTATGACAAGTAACGTAAGTAAGGCTAAAAGGTAAAACAATATAACTTTGGAAAATAATTTTGTTTACATTTACATTTTTTCTACTCTGCAATTTGGAGTTTATTACGTACTACGTACATTTATGTGGTTTTAGGCTATTGAATATAGAATAAGACGTTTGCATAATGATGAATGACCGTTGTTGTTGGGTTGCATGTCTGCGGTTTCTTTTTTAGTTTTGTATTGGATAGTGCCAAATTATAAAAATCTACTTTATTCCAGACATGTCAAGAAGTTTTTTGCTAAAGAACTAAAATGTTGTTTAAAATATTATTAGATATTATTGATAATATAGACTCGCATTGCAATTTAGTTAACATCAATGTGAACTTATTGTCGTAGAGTGTCGATGGATTGAAGGACTATGACGAAAAAGGGGAAATTTTCACCACTTAATGTCTGTAAAATTAAATGAATCTTTGCAACACTGATTTAAAAACATTTTTAGAATGCAAATAGTATTTACTGTCTGTCTTGTTTTTAAAATTTGCCTTCTACACGAAAATACTCAGCGTCCTGTCAATACTCAAATTACTAAAGTAATGTACAAAACGACCAGTCCAGAACAAATCCCATCTCGTCTAAAATGAACGCTAAAATAACGCTAATTTAGTAACTTTTTTGTGTGTTATAGAATTTTTCAAATGAAAGCGAAATTTGATGGAAAATACCACGAGACACAAAAGATGCTCCTTTTGTGTGATATATTAGTTGTGAAATCCCATCAGTCACAGTTGTAGTTTAGTCAATAGGATTTTGCACAACCAAAAAACGAAACAAATGCTCGTTTGTGAAATGATTGTTAGACATGCATATTACTACTTTATGGAGTCGTTTTTATAAGCACCCATATTTTGCTAATTCACTTCATTTTACATGATATGAGTATTTTTGTCATTTGGGGATGCATGTCAATTTTATCAAATCAAAGTACAAAACCACATAGAAGCTTGAAGTAGGAGTACATAAAGAACTGGAAATTCCATTATTGCGAAACTGATGAAAATAACAGGTGAAATTACGTTTAAAATATGACTCTAACTCAATATAACAAAAACAAAACGACAGATCTAATGTAACCAAATTTTTAAAAGTCAAAATTGATGATTTTGTCCTTACTTCCCATTGATTATGTGGTCACTTTGGTTCTCACAAACATACATACCAATCTTTCGAAGCTTCGAAAATGGCTTTAACTTTTGACTAATATTTAATCTTTAGTCCTTCCTTGTGGCAATCGATTGTGGTTGTTGTGATTGCAATCATGGAAGACTTCCTATGATTTGTTTTATTCATGATCTTCCTTCCAGTTGCAACATATTGGCATGAAACGTCCTACAGAGCATAAACCTCGCATTGCCCCAGTTCCACACTTACGTAAAGATTGACGTACAACGTATACTCAGCATCTCTTAAATGGGTAAATGAAATTTAAAAAGCTTCATCTAATTAATCCGACCTTTGAGTAATTAAAACTCATAAAATGCTTACAAATGCAAGCTAGTACGAATTAATAACAATTAATCATCTTTTGAGCTCTTGATTCTTTATTTACGTATTCTATTTCTAGTGTTATTTTCTTTTGCAGTAATACATAATTTTATATAAACATTTGCTTTCACAATGATCAATGACACACATGTAATTCATGGATTTTTTTTATGTTTTACAATTACAATCCACCAATGTATCGTATTATAGTAAGTATAATATGCTAGTCGTCGTAGTACAAGAATCACAAAACGAATATTTTAAAATTTCAGTAAACCAAACGGCCAAACTTAGATTTTACTCTTCAATGTCACATTGTGGAGTTCTTAAGATTAAACAATTAGTGCTTTGACTCTGCTTATCAACGTTTGATTTCTACTGACATTAAAGTTGGGATTTAATTATCACCATCACGATTGAGCCTAAATCTGTAATTTTTTCTTCACGATTTTTTGCATTAACTTGTAAAATAAATGTTATAAAGTTGTAGAAACTTGTGAATTCATTAAAGATTTTTGAACTTCTAAAACTCGAAAGCTACACTATGCTTGTGCGTTAAATATATAATTTTACAAAAAAGCATAATTTAAAAAGGAAATTTTGATTTTAAGCATATTTACAGTTTTCTTAATTGACTAGACGTTTACAATTAATACTGCTATTAAATTTACCAACCCTCTTTTTAGCCCTTTACTGATCAGTAAAATACAAAATAACTGTTTATCTGGATTAATTATGATCATTATACAAAATGCTTTTTAAAAATTAAGTGCTATCCTCCCCGTTGTAATTTTAATGTCTGGATTCCTAAAGCGATAGAGGTACAGTTTCATTCAACTTGACAAAATCACAGCCGAGGAGTAATTTTCGTTTTAGCAAAGAACAACTTTTATGTTTCGCATAAAGATGACAAGGTTGATGTAGTAAGCAATACTCTCGGATTTTTACAATTTTTTTCATTAGTCGGCACAGTTATTATTATACCCTAGTAGCTTCCGGTCTAATCGTCATGAAATAATTCAAGTCATAAACATAACTCCGTTACGAATGCGATTCCCAAGTAAAAGTATTTAAGATAAATTTTACATGTAGCAAAATTGAAATAACTTTAAAATGCTTGTAAAATAAATAACTTACTATTTATATATAAATTTCTGTAACATTTAATTCCTATTTACGCTTCCAGTTGCTTAGTATTTGCTATCTTATGTATGGTAGATAAGTACATAAACTGCTTAATATATGTATGTACGTAATTTTACTTCCGACTGTACTACTTTTTCAAGATTCTATCATTGTGTTATTTATTGTGTATTTCTTTTCATTTTCACTTTCAAAACCGAACGTCAATCATGGCCTAATGCCTAATCACACCTTATCTATCTTCCTTTTATGTTTTGCAGAATGTCAGAGAATGCCTTATATGTTGACTAGTGGCATAAATGCGATGATAAAAATACAGTCCTTCAGAAATTATATTATTTGCGATGCAGTGTTATTTTTTCCGTATGGCTTTCAAAACCCATTCAACTCCCTCCTGTTATTTTTAAAAATCATGAGAAAATTTCAGTACAAAATTAATATAATCTATTTGATTAATTTGTAAAAAAACTTACACGAACTCCTTCACCGGTAGCTGCAGAACAACCCTGGATTTGCCATGCTCTATCACGAACTGTATGAAGATTAAGCGACCTTGCAATGTCAGCAGTGGTAGCTGCATCGGCCAAATCTTGTTTGTTTGCGAAGACAATCAGGGGCACACCTGACATTTTTTCATCCTCCAAAAGATCAAATAAGATCTCGCCTGACTCTGCAAGTCGCTTGCGATCTGCACTGTCAATAACGTATATCTGACAGAAGAAGAATTGATCATCAATACGATACAGTTTTGCATAATCCCGTGCATTTGTATTTTTTGCACGATTTTTTAAAAATCAACTTACAAGGGCATCCGCATTTTCTAAATAATTTGTCCAATATGGTCGAATATTTCTCTGACCTCCTACATCCCATACATTGAGACGAAAGCCACTCTCCGTCTGCACCGTCTTCACATTAAAACCTCTCGTCGGACTCGTTTTCATGTGGTCGTCTGTTTCATTTGCAAGCATTTTCAACAATGTCGTTTTACCGGCGTTATCCAGACCAAGGAGCAAAATACGAAACTGTGCAACTCCACTGTTTGCAGAGGTATGCACTGCCAACTTTCTCAACAACGACAACAGGCCCTGCAAAAATATAAAAAGTAAAAAGATTAAATGCTGCAGGGAAACTATGTACATTTTCATTGAAACTTAAGCCACAATTTTTCATTCGCCAAATTCTTACCATTTTGAAGATATTCGGGATTACGGATAACAATTAAAGTGAATATGGAATAACTTTCAAAATATATTTGTGAAATATATCGATTCACAAAAAAAGGCAACAAATTGGTTATGATTTCCTTTCACTTTCCAGTTTCCAACTTGATATACCTATTTCAACTTTTAACTATTATTTCAATTTAATAAATTGTATATTTGAGATAATTGCAATTTTACTGCAGTTTAAAAGGTACGCAATAAGTTTACCCTGCTGTATGTATTTGATTTTGGTTTGGAGCTATTAGTGAAAGTAAACTTGAGCAAGACATTAAACTTTCTCTAATGATGATGTTGTGATCTGATATGATAATCTAATTGACTTTGTGTGTATGTACAATGTAGCAAGGAGGTGAGTTAGTTTGGTTTATGAGTATACAATGTATTTTTTTGATTATCATAATGGACATGACGAAGGCGAACAAGAGGGGCACATGTATACCTTGGAGGATTGGCTAATCCGTTTTGTTTACAAAAAACGATACGGTTACCATGGACACTCAATTCAATATAAAAACCCTTCCTTTTGATATTCTTTCTGATTTAACTTTGTATTTGTAAAGTTTGTTGGTGGAGAAGTTCATGGAACGGTTATGAATAGCGAAGAGATCATTTTTTTTCTATTATACGACACACATGACACGAAAAAAACATGGAAGGGTAAAAGAAAGCCTACTCTGGAGTAAAAGTGTACACATCATTGGACTATTACTTTTACTTGCAGCTTGTACCAGTCCAAAATCGGTTTGTGTTTTTAGTGATGATGATAATGTGTCGGTTGGGCTGAACATGATTGCAAAAAGGGGTGACAAGCATGTTTCTTCGTTTGGCATGTACAACAACACTATTGACTATATAGAATTTTATATACGACGTAATTATTTATGCGATCTTTGTTAAAAAATACAGTTAAATTTCGTTAAAACGGACCAGCGGTGGAAGCTTGTTTTCATGTATACTTAATAATACATAAAGACAAGCTTTTTCATTTATGTTTGTTCTCTTCGAAAATGTATGCAAACATGAAAAACGCAATGTAGTCGATTTTAAAATGAACTCATTATTATGAAAATTCACTGTAAAATTTGAGTATTCATGTTCGTAATGGAAATAAGACTGCAGATTCTCATCAATAATAATATGTGACCTTGAGTCATCATCGTTTGAAGCTAAATACACTACCTCCTCCAGTCAGTCAGTCGTAACTTCAAATCATTAGATTAACATGAGCTCATCATTAGGTTAGGGGACACCGGAAAGGTTTTCATAATATTTTTTTAATAGAAAAGTGTTTATAGAAGAGTGAATATAGAATTATAAATGAATTGACAAGAAAGTTGTAGCTTGTATTATACCTCGAAAACAAAGCTCATCAATCTATTATCTTGCTTACTTTCCGGATAGCCAAACTTTTCTTGTTTTTCCATATTACCACATAAAAGTGTGTATGTGCATACAGTGAATGATGTGATGATAGTAGGGATATGGTGATGTAATAAAAATCGGTTCATGAAAAGTGCTTACATATTCAAAAGTATTCAGACAATTAACACGTAACAAAAAAAAATTCCATATAGAAACAGTAGACGGGAGAATGGATGACATCACGTTTCAAACCGGGTTCGCCTATTGGCTTGACCAGGTAAATCATTAATATTTTATTCATTATGCTTTTAATTAACTGGAAAAGAAACTTGAGTGGTCGTGGCACGGCATTATGTATTTTTGATTTTGGTCGAATGAACTAATGTATAATTTTTATGTGAGAAATTTATGAATTTTGGTAGGTAGGAATGTTACTGCGATATGAACAGGCATATGCTTTATATTATGTGGATGGTAGATATGAAAGTATGCGGGCACAGTAATGAGAAAATAGCACGATGATGTTGATGACTATTAATTAAATGGGTTAAAATAATACTTTTTTGAGGTTTGTTTCTTTGATATTAAATGTACTTAAAAAATTCAGTCATTTTATGAGCATATTAATTTGTGATCGTCTTCTTAAATTTAGACGCTATTTTTTGTGAGAATTTAATTCTACACACTAGGGTAAAAAGTGTCACCAGGTTGGAGACAAGTGAAGTAAAAATCGGAAATGTCGAAAGTATCATTGTCAGTACAAATTTGTTTTCATTCTTCTCATTATTATCATAAATGGATCAAATAAAATAACGCAGTATACGTTTTGTCTTCTGAAATGTTATCAAAAAAGGAAAATTATTGAGTTTTTGTTTTCATTTGACATTGTTGGGTATAAACACAGAAATACCATAAAATTATTATAAATTAAATTAGTAAAACAGTTCAAAGTGAACCTTATCTATTACTGTAGAGACGGCATATAAAAACATACTCCCACTCTCACTACATGTTTTGCATGCAACATTTTCACACATTTAACCGGCTCGACCTTATGACATGACATGATAATACAGTTTCTTTGACGAACACATGGTTGTAGTATAAGAGTAAAAAATAGTGAGAAAAAATTATACAAAAGTTATTTGTCTATAGCTTAGTTACATTAGAAAGTTAGCTAGCAATACAACAGGTAGGCTATTTGCAAATACCATGTATTGTACTTTAAAAAGAGTTATTAAATATTAAATTTCTGAACGCAAATATAATTGCTACAAAAAGGTTTTAAAACAAAATAGTCTTGTTAATCGTTCCGATGTTCAAATCTACTAATTAGTTATATGTATGTTTATTTGACACGGACATGCGGCTAAAAATAAATCGTTGATCTATCATCCAGCCCTAACGAGCAGTCGATTGCCCACGAGCAGGCTTTGGGGAATGGTTTTGCTTATTAATGATGGATTGCGGACTTCCCAACACGATTTCACACTAAAAAATAAAAGGATTTTTTAATTGCAAAAATACACATGCATCATAAGTAAATATTTATATTTTAGCATTTGTAATTAGTTACCTTTTCCAATGCATATTTCAGTTTTCCTCCCATTTCCTCAGAGAACCCATTTTCTTTTAAGGAACTCAGTTTGTAAGTGCGCAAATTTCTTTGAGATCCACCGATAGTCGAGACGGCTCCCAAAAGTGGGCAGAGAATCATTTTAGTGTGGTCCCTGAAATTGTTGATTTGCACGGTTCCGTTGCTCAAAATCATAACCACTGCACGTGAAGTTCTAAACCATGTCCACATGTTAGGCAATCTAGGAATACAATGTGAGCCTGGCAGAGCCCTTCCTCCGGTTGACTATAAATTCAAGAAATATTATCAGTCCTTGAAACAATTAGTATTTGAATAACCTTGGCAGTAAAATTTTAAAAATTTCTAACTATGAGGCATGGTGAAACCATTTCTTACCTTGAGCAAATTCTCCTTCATGTACTGCTGGAAGTAGTTAAGTAATTTCACCTTCTTCTGAAGGTCAAATGGAAAAGATTCCAAAGAATAGTAGTTTTCTCTTCCATTTCGTTCAATGTAGTGCATGTTGTGCAAGTCCGGAAGCAAAATCAGTTTGGTTTGGTCATTGAAGCTAACGCCGATTGAATCATCAGTCAACTGATATCCAAATCCATACTTGTCTGAATAATCCACCCACTTGGATATCCACAACATTGGACATGAATTGGGATCCTCACTCATCTCTGCAATACAAATAAATAATCCGTTGAACTATATTTCCATCTTAGAGAAAAAAAGGCAATTTATTATTATTGTATTTTCAAATCTGCTTACCGTCAACATCAGCAGATCTCACCACACCCTTTCCTCGAAGTGTTTCATGCAGATGGGTGCACATAACTTTGACGAGTTCCATGATATCTGCACTGCTCATCTCGTAGCCATGTTCCATTGAGGAGTTTAAGCCCTTTGCTGAGGTCTTGGGAAGGTTGGCAATAGGTGATCCTCTTGGGTTGTGTTCTACCAATGGCCTCTTCGAAGACGAGCTGCTCGATATGGGTTGGCGTTGCGTGGTTGTATTACGTTCGAATCTTGGAGCGGTTGTTAAGCAGGAGGCAGGAAGTGAACTGGGAATAAAACCTGAACGAAAAAATTTAAATGATTAGTAAATTATAACAAACGTTCATTTTAAAAATAACATAACATCCTGTTCACTTACTTCCAGTGAGAAATTCATGCTGAAGAATTTGCTTAGCGGTAGGTCGGAGAGATGGCTCGACTTGCAACATTTTTGTAATTAAGTGTCTTGCACTTTGGCTCACTTTCACGTTCGAAGGTACACTGTATTCTCCTCTGCGAATTCTGGCATAGGTATCCCGCAAAGAGCTGGTTTCAAATGGAGGTTTTCCACACAGCAAAGTATATCTGCATTTTAAGAGAACACGATTGAAATGAAAATTATAAATATAAAAAGTCAAAACACGGAAAAACAACTGCAAGAGAATTCAATAATAAGTAGAGTTTTAATGATTGAATTTCCACTTACAGAATGCATCCAATTGACCATATATCAACTTCATAGCTGTGCCCACGCTTGCTCAGAACCTCTGGAGCGATATAATTTGGTGTCCCACATAGCGTTCTGAAATAAAAAAGAGTATTTATTAGACAACTCGTTAATGACACTGATGTATTTCAGGCAGGCTAATTACAAAAATACATGCTTACTTTTTGCGCTCTCCTTCAAACTGAATGTTGGTAGCCAAGCCGAAATCTCCGATTTTCAGCTCCATATTGTCGTTAATGAATATGTTGCCCAGCTTAAGATCACGATGAATGATGCTCCTTTCGTCGTGTAAGTATAAAACGGCTAAAGTTAACTGGCGAAGGAAGTAACGGGCTTCCGGTTCGGAAATTACTCTTCTTCGCTTCTGCAGTTCCATTAAACTCTGCAATCACAACAAAGAAACCACTACTTGGTTAACTTTTCCTTTCAAAATCTCGACTTTTTCTAAACTATTTATCTGCGCATAAAACTATACATATTTCTGTTGCATACCTTTTTGGCACATAATTCCAGCACAATGTATACATTGTTGTCGTCCTCAAAATAAGAGTAAAAGTCCACTATGAAATCATGCTTCAGGTCACGATGAATTGTGATTTCCTGCAAAATAAAAAATAACAACCATTCAATAAAATTCTCTGAAGAAACTATTCATATCCACCATTTAGATAATTTGCATAAAAATCAATTTTATGCAAAATGTCATTTGTACATTATGTAAAGCAACGTTGTGTCTTTAAGCTGATGGCTTGGTTTTTGACGAAGTGACGGTACTTGGAAAAAAAATGCGGGGTACCAAGTACCATCACACAATAGCCTATAACGGTCTAGGTGTAAATGTTTTAGAGATATTTCATACCTGAGCCATTTTTTCACGTTGATGTGGTTTTGTAAGGAGTCCTTTGTTCACTATCTTGCACGCCATCGTTTGCTTGGAAATCGGATCCACAACTTCGTAACATCTAGCAAAGCCACCCTGCAAATATTAAAAAGAACATTTTTTACTTCAAATGAATTACCCTTAATAGCTTAACTGCATAGTTTCTTATAGCCAAATATTTATAGCTTAAACTGATATATTGTCCATGTCCACAGTACATGGCCTCATTAAGACATAAAATAATGTGTGCTTATGCATACACATTTTTGTATCAGGAAATCATAGTGCATTATTTACGAATGCTTCACAATTACCTTTCCCAAAAAGCGCCCTCGCTGATAGCTAATTTTTCTGTTTCCATCATAGATCACTTCAGGAACGTCCTTATCAGTTATCACAGCTTTTGGATTTCCAGGAGTAATTTTTGGAGGTGTTCTAGATCCCATTTTTAAGGCAGCAGTTGCAGCCACAAGGTTGTTTGGTAGAGTCCCGGGAGGACCATGATGCTGTCTGACAATATCCGCGGGCCTATGCATATCAACTGATTTCCACACTGATAATGTCCACAGGTAGTTTCCAGCTGAGTTGGAAAGAAAAATAGTAACAATTTTATTATCATCAGCTGAATGCTAAATCACTATTCACTGAAAAATAATTACATTTAATTTGGAAATCAAGTATACATGCTCCAGCACTTGGCACTTACCCAATCAGGTTATTAAGAGAAACTTCCCCGCGTGAATTTTTTTACACTATTTATCTTCCAAAAAAAGCACTAATTTCGATTTAATTGTCTACTTAAAAATAAAAGAGACAGAAGATTATAAATAAGTGTAAGCAGCAGGTCGACACTGACGAAGAGTAAAAAAACTGTGATTAAAAAAACAACCAAACGGACAAACTGTGACTAAGAAAAAAACAACGGACAATCTATGACAGCCGACTCTTTGTAAGTAAAGCTAATACACACAAAGTTTGTTGCGGGAGCTGTGAAAAAAATACTACTATTATAAACAGACAGAAACACAGAGCTCAGCTAAGCAAGAGTGATGAATAAAACCCAACTTGAGAGTTCACTGGTTTAGTTTTTTAGGTTTGCTTTTGCTGCTGGTCTCTCGACTGAACAATGCAATGTCTCGCCTCTAACTAAAGTTGAAAGTGTGGTTGAATGAAACACGAAACGACGATAAATATCTATGCATGCGTGTCTATGTGTCCATGTCCATAATATACAGTGAAAAAATATGAATGTTCAAACATTCACCAGTTCAGTTCAACATCATCGGTTCTTTTTTCTAGATAAGGCATGTTTGAGGAAAAGGAATGGTGAAACCCCTTACAAGGCTTTGAAACAGGGATAGTGAGTGAGTGAATTCCGATACTCTCATAAAAGCATACATAATACCTATGCGCATGCTACCCTCCACCTAAATACCCTCCTCGTCCTCATCATCATCATCTCTCTTCAAACTTTGTTTTCCAGTATTTATTTCTTTACAGTTTATTGTACAAAGCTATACAGCTTCTTGTCCCATGTAGGAAAAAAGGTACAAGTTTTAGAGAGATTACTAAAATCTGTACCTGTGCACCATTCTTCAGAATAAAAGACGTTATCAGTTATATGAAATAATGCAGTCGCAGTCTGCTGCATATAAAGTATAAAGACTTGGACTAAAGAGGAGAGAGGGAAAAGGAAACCTCTGGTCCTGGTAACAAGAAAAAATTAAGAATATTTTACGTTACATATAAAATGCTCAAAGCCACATCCATCCACAATAGTTCATCATGCAGTTCAGTTTTTTACATCCTTTTTGTTTTGCAAATGGAGTTCAGCAGAGTACAGAGATAAATGTATTATGCTTGTTGTATTTAGTTGGGTTGGGGCCTGGGGCAAATATATGGGTTGTTGTAAATCGGGGGACCTTTTACTTCTTCTGAGTAAACTCATTACAATCACAAGTCTCATCCTGTCTGTTGAACAAAGACGTGTCACATGAAGCAAGAACAAGACATTAAAGCACTAAAATAAAAAATATTTTTAAGTATTTAAAAAAACTAATTTACATTTCATTTGAATTTTCCCCCCATTTTTTTCTGCCTTGATTTTAAAAATTTGTCTATTCATTTACTTCACACCAACGGCGACATTTTCAATTGATTGGATTTGCTTGACCCACCTTCTATTTTTGATTGGTTTTACTGCATTATTATTACAAAGTGACAAGTTCTCAGACTGACTGGTCTTGGACTGTGACATTTTTTTCTTTCTTCACATAACCTATCATGCAATAAACTTATATTGATTTTCGAAACATTGCATGTCATGTCAATATACATAAATTGCTAACCAAACCAAACCACGAACATTGAACTAGCAAAACCGTTTGAGACTTTTTAATCCGCCACCGCCACCAGCAATAAAACAGCTTTGCCTTTCTCTTCTATCACAAAATTGCTGATATACTTAAAGGATAGGTTACTGGAGTAAAGGGGAAGTGACATGCAATGCAATATGATATGTTGATAGGTAAAAGGTATACACAAATATATTTGTATATTGTATGACGATATGGATGACGTATGTTCAAATGTTGCCTTGCCACGAAACAAAAGAAAGAAGAGACTGAAAACTTGAAGGCTTTTGTTGATTTCCTATTTCTACAATATATCGTCATATATTGGCTTTCATGCAAAATTTCATGCATTCATGCACTGCGATAGTTTTCTCATTCATGACTGGATAATAAAACCAAGTCAAAGGGAAAGAAAATGATAAATTTTGTATGCAAGTAAAAATTACAAACAATTTTTTTTGGATTGTGAAAACTAAGTAAGCTTAGCAAACTGCAACGTTTTCACGGGATATATGTATACCTTTTATGTGGGCAACTTTGTTGTTATTGGTCATCCACCTTTCTCTTGTGAGGTTTTTCACCTGGTGAATTTCCTGCTACTAAAATAGGCCCAATTTACTTCCGGGATTCCGAATCGACAAAATACTAGTTTCATGTTTACTTTTCCTGGCACTTATAATGTAGGTTATTGGAGATAAGCTTGTATTGGTTGGGCTATGCATGTTTAGGGTAAAAATTAAACTGCGAGTATAGTTAAGATAGGTTACAAGGTTATTGAAATAATAATTAGTTATTGAAATTTGGTTGGTTTTAAAATTTGGTATTAGGAATGTCAATTTTTAGCGTGCTGCTGGAACAAGGCTGCAAAACATTGTAATTTGATGTTTGGAAAGGTGATGGTTATGGTTTATGGTAGTGTGATGGGTTACATTTACATTAGAACAGCGGGGCATTATAATTTTTTATTCATTTCATTCTTTTTACCATGCACACCTGAAACAGAGCTAGAGCTATGGGCACGCCGTCTTTCGGCACATGTAATAAAAACTTTGAGATACGCTTTGCTGGGTGGGATCCTAAACGACATACGTATCATAATATTCCCTTTTATGAATTTACAGCTCTACATTTATCACGTGACATAGAATACAGAGCAAAAAGTTTCGTTTTCCTCGTGTTTTACGCACAAGTTTGTTTACCAGCTGATCTCTGTCGGATAAAAAATGAAAATTTGTAGGGAAACGAAATGCAAGGCAGTGAAATATTAGGGAATTTCTTTTTCTGATGATATTTTGTTATTAAGTTAAGCTTATAATAATTAAGTTGATAGTTTGGTAATTGTGTGTGTTTTGGTTTACACGGTTTGGTAGTTTGGATTGTCTTTTAAACCCGGTTTTTTCTGCACAATAAGCGATCATGGTAAGTGTAAGTAATTATTGATATTGATAGCTCGATATAGTATTTGAATAGTAATTAATTCTTTTTTTGTGATTCTAACATCATTGAGCATTAAATCAGTTAGTTTAAGGTAATTGATAATGGTATAGTAAATGAATAAACGATTTTTGATTATTTTTAGAGTTCAATGGTTGCAGCGGGACTTGGACTGGCGGCGATTGGGCTGACAGGAAGATATATTTTGCGGAGGGCTCCAAACATGGCACAGAAAATGAATGAAGCAATGAAAACCTTGCCAAATTTGGATGAAGCTTTAAGTTCAACTAAATATTACAAAGGAGGTTTTGAACCGAAAATGAACAAGAGAGAGGCATCATTGATTTTGGGAGTTTCGCCGAGTGCAAATAAGGCCAGAGTAAAGGTTAGAGGTTTTTGAAAATTTGCTAAACAGAAAGTTAGAAAATGACACATTTTGTACTTGTTTGTATACATGTTTTTTAAAAATTCATTTAGGAGGCCCATAAAAGACTTATCACCATAAACCACCCAGACAGAGGAGGATCTCCGTACATAGCGTCAAAAATTAATGAAGCTAAAGATTACATGGAAAATACTGGATCAGGCAGTGGTCTGAGAGGATCAGGATGAGAGTTGCAAATATATTGTAGCATAGTTATATTAATCACCAAAACATCAACAAATGTAAACAAGCAGTTTTGTACCTTAAAATGTACGTAGTTAAATACTATGTTAGTGTTATATATTTATCAAATGTTTCTCTGAACAAGTTTCGTTCTACAAAATTAGTATATTGTTTAAAAATCATTGCTTATTATTAAAAATTGGGATTTTAAACCAATTTTTCTCTCTCACAATATTTACTGATGTACTTACAGAATACTGTCATTATATCTATTCTACTTTGTTTAAAAGAAGTAGTTATTTCCGATTACTGTGCTCGGAAATCAAAAAGAAAGTTATATTTTGAAGAATAATGAATTTTATTAGTTAGTAATATTAATGACTTAATTATTGTGTAAATGAAAGTTATCAGCAGGTAGCAGATCGCTATATTTTGCAAATGTCAAGAATTTTTGTTTTAAGAACCAACAACAACTATCAATATTTGCATTTGATTTAATTCATGAACTTGTTGTCTTATCAGGTTAATTAATGATGATTTTTCAAACAAATGGTTGAAGATTTTAAAAAGAAATACGACTGTTTAATGAAGTCAGTGTTTACGTAAGAAAAAATATAAAGTAGTATCATAATAATATGTAACATCATTTTCATGATCTTTCACACATTTTGAAAGTGGATTTGACTTTGACCACACCAAACCAAGTTTCATTGAAAAATACCGTTTACTTAAGATGTCCGTGTTAAAGTAACCTTTATTTTTGAACGAATAGGTTAGGTAAATATCAAGTAAAACTATGTTTCAGTGATTAGGTCAAAATATTATAATGCAGGAAATACCTCTTGACCCAGTTCAATGGATTTGGCTCTAAAACAAAGAAGTTCTTCATACAAATCTTCATATAAAACTTTTAATTTTCATGAAGGCATTATAGCATTTATACAAGCATTTGAAACTCATTGATAACAGAAATACGTTTTTCTCACCTTGCATTTTAATTTTATAAATGATATTTTCTTAAATTTGAAGAAACCCATTGTAAAATGCAATGCTTCATAAAAGCTAGATGCTCAATCAAGCCATGATCTACCACTTTAATAATTTTATTTACTCTCTCCACCATTGTCATCATTTTCAACACCTGCAAACGCATTAGCATTGTTCCAGATCTCTTATACTTTATCTCAGTCATCATCACCGATATCATAAATCATCATCACTGTAATTTACAATCATGTTGATTTGAAATTCCAACTAATTAAGTTTCCCTATCTGACATTGAACTTTATAAATTAAACGCGCATTACTGACCATGAAAATAACGCGATGGCGCTGCACTACTCAAAGCCAAAAGAAAACCATCAAAATCCAGCAGATGCTTGCTTTCTACCATGCACTCTACCTCCAACACATGACATACCACATCATAGGCATAAAAATACATAATACCTAAAATGTTATATCCAACAAAGTTACAAAAATTACAATTGAATATATCTTCTATCCATTCACAGTACAAACATTTCAACGTCGAACGTTACTTTGTTGCAAGTTTTTTCAAATTGCAAAGCATGTTGTTAGACAAAACAGCTGACTCCCCTCTCTCTCTCTCTGCTCACCTTATTGCGTATTCAACGTTGCGCTAATCTATAGACCCTTTTTTCCTGATGCTGTTTGACTGCTTTGTGTTCACGTTACTCCATTCTCTTTGTATGCTCTCCCCAAACGCAATACTCAACTCAGCAACACAAAAGCGTACATAAAGCATAACACATTTTTGAGCCACTCTTTTACTCATGCATTATACTCGCATCCACAGCAGTCGCATCTCAGCAGTCCACTTGGCAACAACAAAGTGAGTTCTCATAATTATAGAACATCTTCCCAGTAAACCCATCTTCATGTGTACCAGGAGGAGAATCAGATGAGATCATTTTTTTATTGTTGCACTTTTTTCTACTAAATTTGCTTCCAGTTTGATTGAAAACAGAGATAACTATTTTACAAGTTGAAAAAACATACAAGTCGTTAACTTGTTATTTTTTTTGTTTGTGAACACGGTGTTGTTGGTGTTTTAAAAAGTGGGCACCCAATGAAGTGATTGGAAAGATTTTTCTCTTTTTTTTCTGGAAAGAGGTGTGTTGGGTGTTGAGTGTCGTTTGTGAGTGTGGTGGAAAAAAAAGATTGGAAGAAAGGAAATAGCTTCTTGGTTTTGGGGATTGGGAAACGTTTTGCTAAACATCATCAGCAAAAATGTCGTCACCAAGTGCAGGGAAAAGGCGTATGGATACGGATGTTATCAAGCTGTAAGTCTTTTAGTTTCTATGTTGACCAATTTGATATATTTTTTGAAAAAACTATGTCATGTGAAATCCTCTGACGCTTCTTCCAAACATATATTTTTTATGATCATCATGATCATCAGCAGGAGCATGGTATGTTGTCTTTGTGCTACACGTTATAAGTATGCATGTATGTACGACGCAGTTTTTTTTGGGGAAGGCAGCAGGTGATGATGTTGTGGAGAAGAACGCTGTGATATGATGATGATAGTATAATATGCTAATAATATGCTCTCGTCATGTTCTTCAATTCCATGGCAAGATGAAAATCTTTGGAAAAAAAACGTAACAACACTTTTAATGTACAAGAAAAGTAGGATTTTTATATCATCTCATGTTATTATGGCACCTGTATCAAAGTGAATCTAATGCCTTGATTTGATCACCCGCTCGTTTTGGTTTATCATATGTTTTATTTAAGTCCATAACATTTCCATGTCTATTTCATAGTATTCCATGCCATTACAGCATCCCAGAAGAAATTTAGTTTTTTTTGTATTTCGAAGACGCAGATGCAGTTTGTGTTTCCTAAATTATTACTAGTTTAATTCCAACAGTATTTTGGTCAAGTATTTTTACTGAGGGTTCTAATATTTGTAAAAGCAGAAATAATATTGCCAAGCATTGCATCCATCCATTGTTCACGATTTTTTTGTTGCCAAGTTCGTTGTTGCTTTGTTACCATTACTATATGCCTTGCTTATGAAGCTCAAAGCAGGATGCATTGTTTATCAAGGTAAAAGATTGGGGGACCCCTTAAAACCTTGATCACAGATGATAATACAAAAAAAAACTACAGTTCACAAATCTGTACAAAAGGGTAGTTTTTTGATGAAGATGATGATGATGACAAAGCTGCTAGCAGGTGGGATTACTTTTACTCGTTAGGTTCAATGTGAAAAGGGGAAACCATCTTCTTTTCAAAACACAGATTTTGTGCCCAAGTTTAACTGAAATCGGAAAGGGTTACCCCCTTGAATTATATGGCAATTTATGGTTTAGCTTAATAATTTCATTTCCATAGCGACAAAACAGATGCAATGATTTTTCACCGAGAAAAAATAAAGGTCAGTAATGTGCCTGGTAAGAAGTAGAACAAAGAACTAAAATGACTTACATTTTACATACATTACATGGCTACATATACATAAAACACATACACCGCAATCATTTAGTCGTAAAAAATTCTCGTGATTGTGTGTTTGTTCGTGTCGTAATTGGCAAGTAGTTAAAATTGTTGGCGAAAAGAGAATAGCCTAATTGCAAATAATTATTGGCTACTTAAAGGCAAAGAAAAAAAATTTGATAATAAAATTTCACTGCAAGTGCAGCCATAAATGTTTTTAAACATAGTTTTACCATGCATCTCTGTTTTACTTGGACAAGAAACAGTGGTCATCATGGTCATGGTGCATGGAGGGGAGCGTGCATGATTTTTAGGGGAGTTCGCTTCAAGCTGAATAACAGGTTTATTTTATCTTTTTTTCCTTACGAATAGTCTAGTCTTTTTGAAGAAAAAAGAAGGGACTTACTTAAAATCGAAAGCGGAATACATTGTTGAGCAGTTGAAGATAAAAACATCTGAATAAAATACACAGTGTACTATACCTACGCACCTCAAAATGGGTAGGCTCTTCTTTGTGGCATGGCATGGCAGTAAAGGACGTCCACGACGACGAGACGATGGTGGTGGTGGTGGTGGTGGATGATCATGAGATGTTGGTCGCTTTTGCTATCGACCCACCACCACACTTATACATACGTCCGATGTAAAATGTATAGGATTTTTATATCCCTTCCATTTCCATTCCATTTTTAACATCGTTCCTCCCCTCGACGTCATCTCATTCCTTTGTTCTTTTCACCAAATTTTACAGCTAAAATTATTTTCTCCATTTATTCAACAAAAACATTGTACTCTCGTGTATAGCATCTTCTTACATACATGAGTCACATAACGTGACGTTTTACATTCATGAAGAAAAAAAACATCCCGATTTTTATTGCCTTTTGTAGACCGAAAAACAAATGTTATCACAGCATTCTCTCTTTCTGTTCAAAGTAATAGCTCAGTTTAGAAACAAAGAAGTATTAATGATTGTCAAATTACTACTGTGTGGATATATGATATTTTTCACTGTAAATCATACATATAATGTATATTATATTATGAAGCTTGTGCGTATGGCATATAATTATAAATGTATTTTTGGCACTTGATAGCCGCATATTGTTATCTTTGTAGGTACACCGTACCGTAAATATGGACGGGCAAATACACACTGCACTGCACTGGCATAAATCTTTTTTTATGAGGATTGCGTTGTTAGAAGACAAAAAGGAAAGAAAATAAAAAAAAGTAGAAACAAAAGTGTGTTTAAGCAGTAGTTTAAAAAAAAGTTACTCTCTTCTGAAGTTTACGATGACAGGAAGCAAGTATAAAAAAAATTGCAAATGTATTTTGTATAATATGTAATGGTTCAATTCTCATTGCCATATTGGTTGTGGTAGATTATACAGTGTTTCACAGAAGTACGTAATAAGTAAAGTGTACACTCATTTGAATGTTTAGTGTACTTACTTTTGTTTGACTATGGTCGATTGAAAGTTCATTCGTTCGACACGTACAAACAGCATGTGTGTGATGATAGTTTTATGATAATGCTGAAATGACCTACATTTAAAAAAGTACATAACTTATTATATTTATACCATGACTGTGTAAAGAACAGAACAGCTAATCTGTGTAACTTGTAACTTTGCAGTTTTGTACGTAATGAGCATATAATACACATGATATTAAAATGATATTGTTTGATTACTCTGTTTTATGTCTGGTTATAGTATTACGAATTAAATATTTTATGCCGTTTAATAACAAACACGTTGAAAATGATTCACAAGTTTAACGTTTTTTAAAACAAAATTTAATTGCTAATTTGTAAATCTGATTTGTTGGGTAGGTAGTTTGTGTAGGTAGCATAATCAACATACATACAAGTGTTGGGTTACACTCATCGCAGACCGCAGCTGCACTTTGTACTGAAAATATACATGATTTTTTCAACATTTAATTTTTCTTCATTATTTTTGTGCAGATAAAAGATTTTGTGTACTCGTTGTCGTACACAACTTTTTTGTAGAGAAACAAATATTCATAAGTGATGCTGCTCAAAGTTAAGAATATGCAAAAACTGGATAACCTGACAAAAAAGAGCAAACTGATTCTTAAATCCGGCAGCCGTTTTCCACACACCACACTTTTGTCATATGATGTGTTTTTTTGTATACTTTTGACCTGCTTGTTTTGAAGCGAAGTCTTTTATCGAACGAAAAAAAAACTTTTTACCTTGACTTGACCGATGATAATGTTAAGATGGTCGTGTTCGTGTTGTGGTGGCTACGGCTACACTATAAACTTGTGTTCTTTTATGTACACATTTTATAAATTCCAGTGTAAGTAGCTTAAAAGTTTAGAGAATTACTTGAGAATAGCATCATTTGATGATACCGTGGAGACATATTACTCATTAGTATTTCATTACACAAATCGTCTTATGACGGTTTGTTATTTGGTTATCATCGCATCAGCTTCTTGATAATGAACGTTTTTTCATCTTGGGCTTCTTTTGAAAGACTTGTGGTGGTCTAAAGATGTATGAATGTATGTATGTTTTGCTCCCATCGGTTCTACATCGTAAAGCATTGTTTTCCAGTGTTTCTTTCCTTCTGTAAACTTTGTAGAGAAGTGGATTTATGGAATGAGCAGTAGAAAAAAGTGCAAGTTATAGATAGACTACAAAAAGTATCTAACTCAACTACAATCTTTCATAGTTATATGCAATATGCAAGTTCTATGACTAGTATGTGAGATGAGAGAGGAAAGAAAAAAACCTGGTAACAAGAAATGTAAAAATATACATGTTGTACATTGTACTCTAGTCAGTATATCCATATTTTTTTCTGTTTTGCCGAAAGAGTTAAGATGCACAATGCTACAAAAAGCAGCGATATATATTTACATGCCTTTTGTATAGTATTAACGTTGGAATATACGGGAATATACGTTTAAAATGCTTTTCTATGATTTAGTGGATCGTGCCTTGAGTTTCATGATGATGAACAAAGACGATCTCATGCGATACAACAAGGTATGGGAAACAGGCTACTGTTTCTGTTTGCCTGGAAAATTGTGTTTAGTCAAGGTAGAAAGAAGTTAGTTTACTTTGACGATGATGAGTACACCAAAACCAAATGTTTGCAGGATAATACGCATTAGTGAGAGTGAGAACATTTTGATATATATTTTATTATATTAGGCTTAAGTACATAGATACACGTGCCCTATTCCCGTATTATATTTAATTTTAGACTAAAAGGAAAGAAAATTCAAATTTAGGTGAATTAATCAATGGTAGTCGTCATGAAAGTGCGTAATACTGAGAACCGAGAACCAATGATTAACATTACCTTTTCTTTGGAAAGCTTTTTTTCTTAATTTATTTAAGCACAGTGACATTTGCAGTACAAGGTACGATGTTTCCTTCTTCTGTTGATCTGATATTGACAAACCACAGAGAAAGGTTCCAAACCAAAAATAGAAATGTTTGCGGATGATGCATGTTCAAAATATATTATTTTACTTGCATGAAAAGGAAAGCAAACGCTGAAATCAAAACACATTGGGTCATAGATCTGTCGTGGTATTTTTTCCTTCCTTGTGTGATGGCGTTGACACGATTTTGATTGACTTTTTGTCTGCAGTGCAGTACAGGCAAATTGTGATGTGTCCTTTATCTGAACTGATATTTGCACTTAAAATGGGAATATTTGTGTTCGTTCCGTTTATCGTATGGTGGATGGTACACTATCTTTTGTCATGTGGGGGTGAACTCATGTATAACAACGATATATATAGGTCTTTTAAATGTGTTGCGCACTTGCTGGAGCTGAGAACTGAGAAGTTGTATGGAATGTGTGAAAGGTTGTGCGTATAATAAAGTAAAACAGTCGAGTCGTAGCGTAGCATACTGCATTTAATAGCAGTTTTGTGCATATGCATGTAAAATATATATGACGTATATATGTACTTTTTATGTTTTTATAGATTTTTTACATCTTTCGGGTGCTAGGATGTTTTCAATTATACTTTTACCACACTATAATTATCGTTTTACGTTTCAGTCATTATGGTTTACAAATATACATGTATATGTAAGTATGCTTATGTAACCGCATAAAAGGGGTTTGGAATTTTGACATATTAATATGGTTGATTTGAAGTAATAGCTAACGTTTTTAATAGCGGTGAGGTCGTTAATGTGCTTCTATTTAGTCTACCAGTCTGCAGAGACGACGTAATGTCAGTTTCCATTTATGGTATTAGTTCGGATTGCAAAAACTCAGAAATAGCATTGAAGATGATTTCGGTTGTTCGGTGTCTTCCGATTGCTGAAATATTGCATTTGTATTAGTAATGGGTAAAGGTACATATGTATGTTGTCATATTTAAGACTAAATTAGTTTCCTGGTTTTCAAAGCAATAAAAATCTTTAAAACTTATCGGCAGCACAGGATTCGCTACTGGATTATTGTCGTCCTCTTTTGGTCACTAATTCATTCCAATAGTCGTAATTCTTTAGTCTTTTCAAAGCTACACGATAAATGAGTGTCTGTAAAGTAGGTATTTTAATGCATCCTGTTCATATTTTAAAGCAGAAGTAGCAATAACGTGGATTGAAATACTATTTGAACGGAATGAATACTAAACAGTTTTCAAAGCTAACTGACAGATTTGATATATGGAGGAAGTTTTGAATTAGGTCAATGTTCGTGTGATAAAAGGTTGATACAGCTAGCATCAGCATGTCCATTGTCCATGGATTTAGTTGTATTTTTTGCACAAAGTATAGTCTAGTCAGTGAACTAGAAAATACTTGTGTGTTAATTAAACATGTTTGCTTGGGATGCTATTATGAGCTAACCACATGTGATATCTTACCCTCTGACTTTTGGTTCAATAGCGAATGTGAAAGCATACTTACTTAGGTATTCACTCTTTCTAATGCTGACCAAACCTGGCTAAAGTTTTGCAAAGAAAACTTTTGTTTGATGCGTCATGCACATAATATACCAAGAAGAAAGCACTACTCGACAACTAGATTTTTACGAAAATACATTTAATATTAGTGCATTTTTTCAATTTTTTGCCTTAAAAGTTCCGCTTAACTTTATACAAAATATTCTCCAGATTTGCCACGAGCAGTTCTTCACATCATCGATCGTAAAGCATATGTTGCATGTTAAACATCGCACAGATATAGGTTCTTCTTTTTCACAAACAATTGGAAACAATTTAGACGACAAGAAGTACGTGCTCTAGTCACTACTCAACCATGAGATGTGAGATGATGCCTTCTTCTACATTGTAGTCCATGCATTTTCATATTCCGTATACACTATAATATGATGTAGGGGAAGTAAACTCAACTGTTTTCATCTTTCTTTTTATAAAAAATTGAATCCTTGAAGCAAAAAAAAAAACATCACATCACTATCACCCATTGTACATTGTAGCGCTTTTATAACTTTGCGAATATGCCTACGGCCTATATATTATGAATGTACAACGCACAGTAATATTATGCTGATATGATAATGTTTATGCTCTTGCATCTCAACTGAGCATGAACGTCATCATCAGATTGATGTATTGAACAATAGAACAATCAAACAAGCGCTTCAATTATAGCTACGCCATAACTTATTTGAGTGCATTGCGCACAGTCATACAATCTTTCATTATCATCGTTACCATTGCCGTTGTTGCTGCGTTTTTTTTTGTGGACGCGATTACAATTACCACAACAAATGTTTTGCCTTGTCTTGCCCTGCAACTTTTAGTAGTTTCAACAGAGAGCTTATATAGCATAAAATTGTTTGTTGCACAAGGATGTGTCCATCCATACAGACAAAGTTTACTTCAAATACATGCATAATGATAATGATGGCTGCAATAAATGAGAAACAGTTACAGACATAGAACTACTATAATAGATATAGATGGGATGCATATAAATATATATTTCTTTTGTAGACATATAAATACATATAATCATTTTAAAATTTCAAACAGAAAAAAAACTGCATACAAAGTTTACAAAGGATGTGAAAATTGTTAAACTTTTTTTTTGTCTTTTGGGTGTACCCAAAAAAATGTTATATTTTATTTGAAAATGTGACGCAAAGAAATGACAGCGATTCTATACCAAAAAAACTTGAATCATCAGCTTTTTGACTTTGTTGTAGGCAGAATATATGCTTCTTCTCATTTTTACTTTGTTTTAGTCAAGGAGTTGGTGTTGGTTGTCGTGGAAATTTTCGGAGAGAAATACACCATGTATAAAAAAACATGTAAAGGCAAAGAAAAACCCACAACATAGATTTTTACATGCATCATCATCATCGTAAAGCGATAGCCTTGATAGTTAAGTCATGGTGTTTATCCGTGTTACTCATGAATTCTCTTTCACGGTAATAGAGAATCAGCATCAGAACAGAACCAGAGCTTAGTATTAGTATTACTACTTTATACAATGTATATGCATTCTACTTAATTTTGGAGTTGAAGTCCACGAAACTAAAAAGAAAAAGGCGAGAAAGAGAGAAAAAAGTAGGAGAACGTGTTTGTTGTAGTTTTGTACACTGAATTACTTACTCTGCTCTCTTGGCTGCCTTCTGGCAGGCAGTCATATGGATTTAGTCGTGGTGGTGGTAGTAAAGTAATCTATATAGGGGAAACGGCAACAGCAACGGCAACCCCAAACCAGCAGCAGCATAATAACTACATGAAAAACACGCCATCAGTATCAGGGCCAATGCCCTGCTCCGTTACTGCTGCTTTGGCCTGGTCGCTGGTCCCACATGCTCTTCCCTTTCTTCCCATAGCTGATAGCTTGTTTTTTTAAATATATTTTACTAGGTATTCTGTACATGTGGCTTTAGAAATGAGCATTGTGGCATTCATTTCATAGTACTTTGTACATAGAGTTGGCAGTCACAGTTGAACCTTCTGATGTCAGTGACAAATATCAGTACTGCATAAAATACATTGTATAAGTTTGTGTAGAGAAACTGAATGATGCATCAGATGCATGCATACAAGAAATTTAATCGGAAGGTGAACATTTGACATAAGACCAAGTCGAACTGAAACTGGCTGAAAAGCTGAATGCTGAATATAGAAGAGAAGTTAACGTATTTACTAAAAACATCTGAAGATATAATCAGCCCTTCAAATGCTTGAAAAAATGGTTTTAATACACTTTTTACTTGGTATATGAAAATATGCATGTTTTATCTACGTTAATGATGTGTGTGGGCTGTAGAATAGAATGGTCCAGATCCAGCAATAATGATCAGATTGATCAGTAAAATGATTCTAATTTTCAAAACAAATTCACCCAAGAATCATGATTGTCGATTGTCATTAAATTTTAATTGTTCATATGAAGCACGGAAATATATGAAATATTGTCTTATGTGGTTCAAATACCGCTTTGAAAATAATTGGACACAATTTTATCCTTGGCTACCTGATCTAAATATTTTATTTTATTGTGAGACACGTGTACGCTCCACAATTT
>JAQFXM010001881.1:0-28452 GCA_034693345.1 Entomobrya multifasciata
CTAGGCTACATTTTCAACAGTAGATTACGAAACCTTGCTGTCTTTATGAAAAAGTGCGTTTTGCATGAACACGTATGCATGGCTTCCTTTGACTTTCTCGCAAATGTTCTCTTTCTCCAGTCACACTGAAACTTACCATTCCCAACCCAACGTGAAAGCAACCCCACGACTACCACTCTTCTGCCGAACCCAACCGAGATTCCGGTTGGTAATAGGAATGGAATTACGGAGTGAAAGGTTTGGTACGTTTCTGTATATAGCCGTGAACAAAAAGAGAACTGCTTCAGTTGCTTTGGGTGTCAACGTCAACATACGGATCTTCACGCATAATTTTTTGGGGGAGTTCATTGATTGCAAAGTTGTGTGTAAAATATGGCAAGCAGCATATCACCATGTATAGCAATAGTTTTCGCCAAGTCGCAAAATGTTAGTTCAGATAGACAGTCAGCAGGGCTTTACGTACCACAAGCTACACAATTGATTGCATATAAAATAGCCCAAAACTTTTGCTGCTGAATGAATTGATTTAATAAGCAGACAGATTTACAGAAAAAATGAACATAAAATATTAATCATCATGAGTTGGAATATCAAATAACTAGCTAATTTGTATTCTGTTTGAGGTTTACTACGTTGTAACACTTATGTATTCATCCACCTCTCAATCTGAATCTGAATCTCATTTCCACCCTACTCCCCAGCCACACATTTGTGGTTGACTAATTCTTTTTATATAAGAGTCACTTTTGCACATCCCGGAAGTGATGATATATTTACAATGGGAGTCTAGCAGCATTATATCAAAAGTTTTCATGCAGTCAGCTTTAGTTTAGTTTCTGTCATACATAGTGTTTTATTTCACGTATTTAAAAAAAATATTGTGTGTGCATAAGTATGACATCATCACTAGCGCCTCAGTGTAAATTCATAACCAAACGAATACCTTCTCTAAAGCTTGAGTCCTAAACAAAACTTCAAATCAGTTCAACAAATTTGATTTGGTCACTGTAAATTTCAAATTTGCTTTTGTTGGAACATGCGTTGAGCAGAAGTATTGATCAGCGTCAACTAGGACGCCTGCATGTTCACGCATTCACTTTACACTTCAATCAGAGGTGCTGAACAGTCAATCTATGCATAAAATCATTCACATCAAGGGTGACCCAGACTGCCCTAGTAGCACTGGAACAAATGGATATCATCACACCAGCAATTCACATAAAAGAGGAGCAACGGGCGCGTCCTCACTGCGCAATGGGACGCACCGTGGAGAAAATGGTCAGGGTTATCATGCAGTCAATACCAACGACAGCGATACAGAGAATGAGGCAGACATCACTCAACTTAGAGCACCTAGCCGTACACGTACTAATAAAAGAAAAGGAACCGCTTGGAAAAATCTAATGGCGATTGTTCTTTCAGTTCTTATTCCTATCGGCTTCCCTACCATTCATATGTACATTTTTACCTATCTCTGGGGTCACATGAAAACACCAGTGAACACCCAACATTGTACTTGCTCTTGTTGGGATACAATTTTCAAAGGTATGAGTAATATGAATTTAACATAAAATTAACTAATTAAACATGTTGTACATGGTTAATTAACAAAGCTAAATTTTTCTCAGGTCCTTATGAAACCGGGATAGCGGGCTACAAACACGTGTATTTTAACAGTGACGGAAACACACTGAAAATGTGGATAATCACGGTGATCGGGGTGCTATTCCTGTACGAAGCTTTCAAACGCCTTTTTCTACTCTTGTTGAACAAGAAACTACGCTGGACTATGGGATTGTTGTTTTTAAGCTCTTTACACTCGCATTATTACGCATGGTGGGGTCATTGGAATTACTGGAATGATGACTTTTACCATATGTGGTATCACCAAGTTTTCTTCACTGTTACGGAGTTGATCTCTTCCATTATGGTGCTAAACTACCTAGATTTAAGACGCGCTATCGAGCCTATTCCAATGCTGGTCATATGCACCATTGCCGTTTTCCATACGTTGTGCAGTGGTTGGGATCAATTTGTCTTCACAGTCGTTGAGGGACAAGGTCAACTGCATCAGGTAAATATTTAAAAAATAAAACTCCATACGACACACTAATTATTATAATCGTTATGATTCATCATTAAAATTATTCACGTCTGATTTTAGATTTTGAGGGATGTGACACTCATGACGACTGATATGCTGCATGCTGGACTGTCGTTGTATGAAGTCAGGGGACATGCACACAAGAAAGGAATGTCGTTATTTTCAGTCCTTTTCCAACGAACTCATCTTCTCGTTGTTTTAATATTGACTGCTACGATGTACGCCATTGTTTTACTTTTCCCATGAGGGATGTCCACATAAAATAGGGAATTCGTTAAAGGCAACGGGTAAGATGAAATTTTAGACCATTTACTTGGCTAAAATGGTAGAATTTAAGGAGGGGAGAAACTGTAACGAAAACAGTACAAAAAAACATTTATTCACATTTTTTATAATTATTTTCAAGTAAATTCACAGAAATTATGACTGTATTCATATATTTAAATGTCATTTCTACAAAAACAAAGTCTAACCAAACACGTGTGACAAAATCCAGCATATTTGCAAATAAGAAAAAAAAATTGAAGATTGAGAAAATTTAATGGAAAGAGATTATCACATTATTGTTCACGTTCAGTTTTTATCTGCGAGATTTAGACTATTACTGTTATACTGAATAATACGTGTATTTTGAATCAGAAAAACTTTCTACTGAGGAACTTTTTAAGAAATATGCAGACTTTGTGAATGCTTTTAGTACAGATTTGTCACTTTTTTAAATTTACGAATTTTGTCACATATGGAACGCGAAATGCAAAATCTACAAAGTATAATTCTAGGATACATATTAGTAATCTTACTTAGTAGTAATCTTCACAGTAGAAAATTGTTTTCATCAATCATGACAAGTGTGCTAACTAAATCAGTGTTACTTATCACTATATAATCTCTACTACTATTTAACTAGCTTGATATTGTTTTCTGTGATACATTAAGAAATGTGTTGTGGTTATTTAATTACTAAATTAGAATCTTTCCAATGAAAATCATATAAAGGTGAATGTAAAAGTGATGATTGAAAGGTATCTCATGAATCTCATGTATATCGGTGCAAATGATTCATCATTTATGATTCCAAATGGTGGTATAAAATTCGTAGGGCTAGAAGAGATTTGTGATCTTCAAGAAAGAGAAAGTTTTGCCAAGCAATATTTCTAGTATAATTTATCATTTCAATTGCATGTTACATTTTAAAGTTTAGTTGATATCTAGAAACGTGTAACATTGTAAACGTTTTAAATGAATTATATAGACATTTATAGATAAGTCCAAAAACTAATCAAAATGAAGAAATACGGTTTAAAGGGTACCCTTAATTGACATTACTTCACTGACTCAGCTCAGCAGAGATAGTTACTTTCATTACGTTATTTGAGTTGTAAATTTTTCACAACTTCGTGTTCTGAAGCTCTGAGAATTAAGTTCAACTTCCATCATTATAATAATGTTCAATATCGTTGAAATTAATTGGTAAAAATGACGAATAAGCTATGTATTAATTCCATCAGCCCATTATCCTAGCCACACCTTTGTGTAACTAGGCAACGATTAGCCGAAATCATACTTTAGTTTAATAATTTTAACTAGTCACTCTGTCCTATCTATCCTGTCTGTCTGTCAGACGTGAAAGGTGCAACTCGACCCATGAAACTCTAAAACATTATCATTTATTTTATGGATATAAAATAGGTTAACGGTTAAAGCTTGCTTTCCGCAATTTCCTTAATCATTTAAGTACTTTGTGATTTCCCTTAAAGTGTTAGTTATGTTAGTTACATACGTAGCGTAGTACAATTGATAGGAAATATACATACATAAAAATAGGAAAACTATTTAAAAATTATAAGTTACTTGATTTTGAAACGATATAGTGAAATCATCCAAAGATAATCATTTCGCAATAGATTATATAGAAAAAATATCTTCGGTTTCTTGCACCACCGCTACCGCTGCTACTGGAGCTATATGCATTGTTGAACTTAAAAGTCTTTGTAGTGTACTTATTGACTTGAGTAACACACAAGGACAAAAATTATTTACTACATATTTATATAAATTATATATCCTAAAATTAATGAGTCAATTAATCGCACATGCGCACTTTTGCAAGAAAATTAATGAACGTTTCCTAAACAAGAAATAGAAAAGTATTGTATTACGTAGAAATTTCATAGAAAATATCAAATACGCAGCGATGTTTTTGTAAAAAGAAAATTAGGTAATTCATATGATAAATGTAGTATTTCACATTCAAAATGTTGATGTAGTACAATCAACTTTACCTAAAATAACTTTAATTTGTATTATAATTTTTTGATAGTAATGAAATTGTTGATAAAGTTTACTTGAATCATTGATTGATTAAAAGTTCAGATTTATAAAATTGATATTGTTACTCGTTTTTACCATGCACAAAATACTCATAAAATTTCATTCGGTTTCCCCATCCCATCCCATCTGATGTCACCGCATTTTTCTAAGATAATAAGTTACAGCTCTGCATTTCTCAATTATTGCTGATGCACGCAACTTTTATCATACAAGTTAGTTTCGTTTTTTAAAAACTGCATAATGTGTATTAGTACATGCAACGTTTCTAACCGATTTCAAGGTAAGGAATATTGACAAGATACATTTATGCCCCACTTGAGTTTATTGCGTTCCAAAATAAAACACTGTACTGTGTACTTGACCTTGAGAAGTAATTAATGATCTTACTGGCTATGCCAACAACATTTCATGTAATGCAGGTGCTAAAACTTCACACGGTAGACGACCACAAATGTTCATTTAAAATTATAAAATTGTATTGTCATATTATTTAATTTTCGGACACATAATGCGTGTCAACAGTTTGAGGATATGGCACTTGAATAGCATGATAAGTGTAAAAACGTCGAAAATTTATGCCTGAAACAAAGTTTTATGCTGTAATGTGCAGAAGTGAAGGCATTGTTCAAATCTGATCCGATATTTATCGCTGCAAGGATTATGTATTTTTCAAGTGAATTATTTTATTGTGAAATAAATGAAGAAATACTGCATGCAAATCTGAGTTTTAACAGCGCAAGATTTATTTGTTGCTATGCTAGCAACAAGTCACGGTCAGGTCAATAACAGATAAGTTGAAAGAATATGAGTTAACATACTCACATAAAATTACAAAAGCCAAATTACTTAGCGTTCAGCTCTTGTCGTGAAAAGCTGCAACAAAAGCCCGTAAACTTATAAATTGAAATTGGAGTGACAACAGTTACCGAATTGACACAATGTTACAATTAATATTAGTAGCGGTAATAGTTTGTGGATCTATGGAAGATGGAATTTTGGTAAACTTTAAAAAATGGGAATTCCAGTAGTGGAGCATCATCCTCTGCTTGGATCCGTCACTGATATCTATAAGGAAGTTGGGGCACTTAAAGACATCGAATGGATGAAGAAGTATGGACCTGTGTTTGGGGTAACTCCAACTTGAACTTGCAACGCAGGCGCAGTACTCATTTTTATTTATAAAATTGCGCATTATATCCTTAAAATTAAAATGGAATACAATATCGTTTCTAGGTTTACGAAGGTCGCATACCACAAGTGTTCATTTGTGACGCTGAGCTAATTCGTAAAATTTGTATAAAAGACGCAGACTATTTTAACTCCAAGCGTACTAATTTTGATTTTGGAGACCCATTACTGAATGAAATGCCTGACTTTTTGCCATGTAAATTCTCATTAAACTTGTTTCATTTTTATTTTTACACATTCATAAATTATTGGTTTTAAAAATTACAATTTCATTTGACTAGTGGAAAAATGGAGAGTTGTCCGTGCAATGACAACGCCAGCGTTTACAAGTGCTAAGATCAAGCTTATGAATATTCCCATGCGTGAAGCCACCACAAACTATGTTAAATCCCTTAAGAAACAAATCAAGAAAGGAAAAGGAGTTTACGAAAATGTAGCCATTGATAAATCTATTCACACAATGTTGACTGATCTAATTTCCCGATGCGTATTCTCCATCAACATTAGTGATCCTTCTGATACAAACAATCATTTTGCTCGGTTAGTCCAACAAATTCTTAGTCCGCCCCAGTCCCGAAATTCAATGGAACTCGTGATGATGTGGTCTCGTAAGTTCAATCATAAATATGCTAAACATTACTTTTGCAAATGGTAGACTAAAAAAAGACTATACAACTCAACTAAAATGTCTTTCTGAATAGATACCTATCCATTCTTACGAAAATTCATGACCAGTTATATTTTTGATCCAAAGGCATCTAATGAGTTTGCCGAAATTTTTAAAAATATCTTGGCTGAACGCCGCAAAAGTGGAGAAAAAAAGAACGACGTTGTAGACTTATGCTTGGAATGGTACGACAAATTGGACACTCCAGAATACAAAGCAGCTCAAATAACCGAGCTAACCTTAATGTGTCAAGTTCTTGTATACTTTTTCGCTGGACAAGACCACAATGCTTTATCATATAGCAAAAGATCCTGAACTTGAAGCTAAAGTATACAAAGAAATTGACGCTGCGTTTGAACGTCACAACGGAAAACTTGAACACGAACATTTAAATGAACTGGTTTATCTAAACGCCTGCTTAAACGAGAGCTTACGACTGTATCCATTTTTCTTCCGAACTGAAAGAACGTGCACAAAGGATTGGAATAGCAATGACAGATTTAATCTGCATATTAAAAAGGGAACCTTTATCAGTATTCCAGTATGGGCTATCAACAGAAACCCAGAATACGTTGAAAATCCTGAACAATATGATCCATATAGATGGTTGCCTGAAAATAAGGATAAACTCAACATTTACGCTACCACATCTTTTGGACATGGGCCCCGATCATGCACGGGAAAGCGATTTGCCAATGAAGGTAATTCAATGGTTGCTGCATATTTATTGAAAGAACTTAAATTCATTGCTAGGAACGACAGTAAGCTGAATTTTATCCCTGGTGGAGGGGTATTCTTTGTTCTTAATGACAGCATCCATCTTGACATTGTTGAGCGCAATAAAATTGCAGCTGCATCCTAAGATTGTACCCCAATTCTCATAAACATTTTAAAAAAATACATAACCTTTGAATACATGCATGACATATGACCATTCCATGAGTTCGCAAAAAATGTATGAAAGTACTATTTAAATAAAACTATAAATTTAATCGTTCAACGTTTGCATTTGTCTAAAACTACAATATTGAATAGTATATAATTTTACTTCTAACTTTCTAACTAGAAATGTACTTTCTAACTTTGGAATGTATTATGGGGCAACATAATACATTCCAAATTTCTTAGTAAATTCCCAACCACACATTTCTTCCGTGGCCAGACTTCTGAATGTCATTCCAAATTTACATATGAGCAATATTACTTGACAAATAAAAGTATGACATCAAATTATTTAAGGATTTTATAGAGAAAATGTCATGACTGCTCATGACATCCATCTTGCTTTCTTATCTGTTATTTTCTTTACCTTTCATTTACACACAGCCAAAACAAACCTATGTTACATTTACATTTACAAGACCTTTCTTTTTTTGCTTCGTTTGACAAAGTTGTTTACATTCATGTCATCTTCATCAGCATCAACTTTCTCCACAAATATTTTCCTCGTCCTTTATCCATTGCCTAGCATACAGTCCAAACCCACATACGGGAATTTCATTCCATCATTCTCATCCCCACCAGAATAGCAACAGCAGCAAAACTTTTCCTCCATCAATAATACAAGCTCCTCTCACTTCTCCAAATGTCACATTCAAAACATTACTTTGTTCAGCTTTGGATTGGTTTGTGTGACATCAATGGACTGCATGACTTCCAACTGACTTGTCTATCTTTTAGATCTTCAATTAATTCTATCTCTACTCTTCCATCATGTCATTTTTCTGCTTCGACTGTAACATCAGGTCAAACTTTTCTTTCGGTAGTGTCACTGTCATTCAACCTTTTTTCCCTTCCTTCCATCTATCAAAAACGTCTTGCTTGACTCAAATAATCTCAAATCATATCACTTTTCCCAATTCCAACTCCCTGCTCAATTTAACTCTACTATTACCCATCTCTATACCTACCCATTATTCCCCACGCTTCAACCCGAAAAAATACACATCTTTCCCAGCAGCAGCATAAACTACAGACCCAGACCCAAAAGCTAATTCTAAGCCAACTTAAGTAAAATCCAGCAGAAGACCTACAAAAATCCTTAAAAGCTTTTTCGCGCTCTGCTTCCTCCTGCAGTCTTACTTATGCTCCATATGTTATTTACTCCAGAACACCAACGGTTTTTTCCACAGAAAAACGTGCTTCCAAAAATACCGTCATATTACAACTTTTCCACCAAAAAAATCCAAAAAATGCTCCCTTTCCCCACTACTGCTCAAAATACTTACACTGTACGCATAAAACATTCCTATGATTCCCTTAAAATATACTACATATTCTTAAGCTACGTTTCTTTCATACTCCATTTCCCTTTTTTCCTCCATCCTTTGTTTCTCTCATTTCATATACATCTCTAATAATTCCCATTCTCCAGAGAGAGCTCCTCATAGTCATCATGTATCACATCCGCATTCCCCATTATATAACAATCGTATCATATCATATCAGAGAGTCACCAGCACCAGTTAATTTTTATGACATGAACATACGGACACATGCCCACACATCATACGCACCACCGCCACCATTCCCTTTTCTTTCTCTAACTTTCCCTTTAAATTTAGCTCTACACTCCAAAAAAAGCTTTCTCCCTTCATTCATGCTTCTATACTAACATGATAGCATGTCCAAAAAAATTCCAACTGATTTCCTCTTTTGTTCCACCAACTCAGCTCGCTTTTCTCTCATCCTTTTTTCCCCATATGCCCACACATCATCCATAGTCAACTCACTATCCATATCCATATCCCAAAAAAGGAAGCAATGTCGTAGTCATATCGCAGCAGCAGCCATCGCCGCATAATACCAAAAGGAAGTAAAAGGTGACTGCTACCACCATACCACCATCACCACTGCAAAATATACTCAAACTTTTCCAAATCTAGAAAGACCTTTTCTTTGTTCATCTTACTTTCTCTCTCTCTGTCTCTCCATTTTTCATGCTATGCTTACACCAACCACTTACTTTCCACTACAACACATCATACTACAAACTCATTCCTTTCATTCTTTACTATTTCTCTCTCTCTCTCTGCCTGGCTGGATTTCAATTGTATCTTGTGTGTATATTTGGTACTACGGTGGTGGCATAAGCACTCTAGTTTCTCTTTTTTCTTCTTCTTCTTCGCCTCCTCCACTTTTCCAACGCTGCCGTATTTTGTATCGTATTTGTTGTTACATTTGTTCCACCGTTCCACATTGCAATGCAATGTGTGATGTGCTAGTGGTTTCCTTTCCTTTTTTTCTGTGTGATATGTGCACATTATTATTGTAGCAGCAATATAGCACCACACACAACACAAGAAAAACCAGATTGGTTTCTTTCTCTCTTTCTTGTGTGTGTGCTGACGGGTCATTTATAAATATGTCGGAGTAGTTTCAGTTTTTTCTCAATAATAGTAGCCGTAGTAGTACAAACAAGAAAAGTACAACAATACTATCCGTCGTAGTACATTTTGTAGTACTATCAACTATCATCATATTATCATCGCATCACCACCACTACCTCCGCCACCGTATCGTATCGTCATATTAAAATCCTATAATCTAATAGTGCCTTTTCAACAACAACAAAATTTGTGCAGAAAAGCCATCTTTCTATTCTCTCGTGTGAAAAAAGAATAGAATAGCCGTCTTCATCATCATCATCATCATTATGGTCGTATGTGTAAAAAAATGTGTGTGCACCACCGTTGTTGTATTAAAGTAAATAAGTAGCCAGAGAAGAAGAAACAGGCAGGCCGAATATCAAATAAAGTTAGTAGAGCAAAGTCGTCGAAGCGAGTTGACCACCAAACCATTTCCCTAGCAAAAGAACATTTTTTTCCCCACCACCACTCAATTTATTATTATTTTCCTACTACCGCAATTCCAATTGTTATATACATATATTTATACACATTCGTTTTTTTATTAATATCATTTTTATTCTGCAGTTATTTGTCACTTGAGTATACTTACAAAAATATGCCTACACACTCATAAAAAACATGGAGATTTTCATACATCCTATCCTGTAATCAATCATCATTTATCGGAAGAGATTTCATCTTTTTTCATATATAACATCATTATCCTATTTAATCCACTTTGTACATAAATTTTATTGCCAGTGCTACACATAAAAGTATATATATATTCATTTAACGAGTTGTATCGTATGTAACATAAAAAAAACTTTGTTCTTTCATGAAATGATATTTATCATGATGATCAAATCAAACATCATGATAAAAAGTTTAGCAAGAACATTCATTCAAAATCAGCAGCAAAAGAAGATCAGATCACATCATCAGATCATCTTGCAACTTTTCTCAATCAAATTTAGCCATCCACTTGTAAACTTGTAATAAATCCAGAAAACATGATCCATCAAAGGAATAAGATGCTGACGACGACGACGACCTTCAAGGAAAATGAGAAAGCCAACAAGATTCAAGTAATGCGTGTATCATCATCATCTTGTAGTGCTGTATACCCCTACCACCACCACACATCCCATTATCTTCATCGTCATCATCAAATCTGTGTGTTGTACAACAATGTACAAGAAAGTAAATAAACTTTTTATTTACAGTTAGGCAAATAATCATGTGTTTTCAAAGAACTCTAAGAAAAGGTCAACAAAGAGTAACAATTCTTCTGACTACTGCCGACATCATGTTCAATATCAGCTTCAATTACTGCTGGTATTCTTGATAGGCGGCGAAAAAAATATAATATTAGATATGGCATCAGCTGTTGTTGATGATGATGCTATCACCAGTGCTGCTACGATAAAAGAAACCAATACCACCGCCGATACTCCTTCTTCAAAAGAATCAAGCAATAAAACCACATCGACTTGACACAGAAAAAGAAATGTCCTTTTGATAACATAAATTCAATTAGGCTAATGCTAAATAGTAATTATAGTAATGAAGTTTATCAGGTAAAAAAATAAACGCGATGCCTTTCGAATACTTAAGTGCTATCAAGAAAATTAGTTTTTTGTTTGTGATTGATTTGTTTACTGGTAGTCTATACATTTTTGAAGGATAAAAAATAATAATCATTTGTTCTTTTTGAGTTATTCCACATAGTAGTTTTTATGTTTTTTTGTGATACTGAACCGTACCGAGTAAAAGGATATCGGTAAACTAAAAAAAAAGAGAAAGATTTGCTTGTTAAATAGTTGGTTTTATAATTGATTTAATTCCGGATAAAATAAGTGATTGGTTGTTGCAAAGTGTTTTAGTAAAAGCGATTAATATTTCATTTATTCCGGATGTTTATGATATATTTATTAAGGTATAAGTAATGTGGATGAGTTATATTTAATGCACGTGATTAATCGTTACACTGCATTTATTTTTCGAAATAGCTAGGGAGCATTTTGGAATTGTGAATGTTTCGTAGTAGTTCTTGTATAAAACAGAATTACTATGCAGTCGGGCAGTGCTAACCTCAAATTGTGCCAGCCCTGCGAAGGGCAGCTCTATAAATACACTAATGTGATGAAAGGATGGCAGTACAGATGGTTTGTACTGAATCCTGACAAAGGAACGTTTGAATATTATGTGGTAAGTTGTTATAACTTTAATGAAATGAACAAATGATTTACTGTTACAAATTTTGGACTTGGTATAATAATATTTTAATATTTGTTTAGTCGGACAGTGACAAACTTCAAACTAACCGACCTAGAGGTGCCTTGCATTTGGCTGGTGCTGTAATCTCTCCTAGTGAAGAGGATTCCCATACTTTTGTAGTTAACTCTGCATCTGGTGATGTGTACAAGCTACGTGCCGCAGACGCTAAAGAAAGACAACTTTGGATTACTCGACTTCGGATTGTAGCTGAACGACATTCCCATGCCTTAGCACAAGTAAGTTAATATACCGGTAAAACATAAAGTTTACTTTTGTGCTTATTTAATATGGTTAAAATTATCCTTTTTTCCAGACAAACAGTCCACTTGTTGCAAGAGAACATGGATCATCCGCCGGGAGGATGGTTCCAACGAACTTATCAATCTTAGACGCTTTCGCTCAAGTTCAAGAATGGTTGCAGAAGGCAGAAGTGGCTTGTCAAGAAGTTGGAATTCATATTGATCGATTTCCAATTTCAGGTGGGAACTTTAAGAAATCTCATAATTAACCCCACGTAACATTTAGTAAGATATACTTGGAATCTGTGTTAACCTGATTTATGTATGACTTTTCCTCATAGGACCTGGTACTAAAAGCACTGATCCAGACCTTCTAATCTTGAAAGCCACTAGCCAAACAACCCTTGGAAGTCTTCAGGAATGCTTGTACGCTCTTCAAATGCAGCAAAGGGCCACTGTAAAAGCAGAGATGCAAGCTAGTCAAGCTCATCATCACTCGTCGTCGTCGTCGCAATCTCATTCATCTGCAAGTCATCAGCAGCGTCAACAACCCTTACAAAGTTTCTCCTCGCCATCAACGCTATCCAGTAGTACACCGGTTACGCCAACTTCAGCTTCGTTCAGTTCATCACATAGGGCCTCATCCTCAGTCAGCAGTTCTGGGGGAAGATCAGTTCATTTTTCTGCCAACTGATATGCACAATCCATAATGAATATTAATAATCATATATTATTGTTTACAATTCATGTTATTTTCTCTGCCATTCCCTAATATTGTCATTATTATTATTAAACTATTACATACCCTTCTAAAGTGTTTCATGGTAATAATATCAACTAAAAATATTTTGCAATGATGTATGTTACATAATGTTAACTATCAATATTACAAAAATACGTGTATAAAAATTCAAACACTACTATTAATTATAATATCGTAAGTATATTACGAGAGAAGCATAAAGACAGTTAGTTGTTTGAGGAAATAAAGAATTGTGTTACTCTACTCAACTCTAAATCATGCCGTTATTTATATGACTAGTTAATGACATATTGATAAAATACACCTATACAACTACACATTTTTATGGACTCTTCAAAACTTTCACGTCGTTACTCTAATACGCACGACTGATATAATATTGATAAATACAGTACTTTAAACACACATATAAAATAGAATATATACCATAAAAACTACAAATATTTATATTTGTTTTAAATATATCGTTAAATACATAATCATGTTTCATTTCGCAGACTATTTATTGCAATCTTCAAAAGATTTTAATTAGGTCCGTATATTCTAAGTAATTGATAAGCAGTGCATAATAAAACAATTATGCGCACATATATTACACAACACACAACATATAAATGTAAAAATCTTGGAGCCTAACAATTATATGTATGTGTTAATAAGTATCAAAAGGAAAATTCAATAAAATCAACGAAACAGCTCATTACTACAAAATGTGACCATTTTCGACAAAAAAATTGTGAATAGTTTTCATTTTTCATTCTCAATTATCATTAAAACTTTACTAAAAAAAATTGGGTTTAAATGCATTTTTTTGCTAAAATTCTGTTCAACATTTTTATGCGTGAGCTTCCATGTTTTGTATTTTGTATAGCTTCGTAATTGGACTGGGGTAGTGCAAGAAACATGTGATTCATCGTACAAGCCCGCGACACACTATGTCATCAATCGATAAATGATCTCAATCTCATCTTAGAGTCTGCCAGTGCTTCGAAATTTTCAGTTGAATTCGGTTGCTAGTGAGCCGATACAACTAAATATAGGATAAGATAATCAGTTACAAGAATGGATAATCCAGCAGGTAACGGCAACGGTAATGGTGACTCCATAACTCCTCAGGTAATTCCTAAACTTTTATATCTGATTTTTTTCCCGGAACTTGAAAAGTTGGGTACAGCCAGTGCTTAATAATAAATGAGTAATTAATCAAGAATATTTGTTTCATTGTTTGGTTTTACAGTTCATGAATAGCATCGCTGAGGAATGCAATGAGTTAAAAAAGGCGTACGATGATTGCTTTAATGCGTGGTTCTCGGAAAAGTTTTTGAAAGGTGATCGGAATTTGTCAAGGTGTGATACACTATTGCACATGTACACGGGTTGCGTTAAGGTAAGTAGTTTTTTGTGTGCACGGTAATATTGTTATTTTATGCATTATGCATGCTGGGGTAAATGAAGAACTACGTGTTTAGAAGTTTGCAGAACATTATAATAATAGATAATTTTTGTTTGCAGAATGCAATGAAGACAAAGAGCATCGATATTAATGAAGTTGAAAAAGAACACCTAGGAACACAAAATGAACGAAAAAAGCCTAGCTAGCGTAATAATTGTTTATGGTTCCTTTTTGTAAATTATTCCATGTTTAGCCGTTTGCGTGCGTGCTGAGTGTTGTCGTTGTGTAGTGTGTGAAATGTTTCAAATTTTAAAAAATGCAACAATTCCACGATAATAGTTCAATATGCAATCAGTTCATGATGATGATGCTTCGTAGTTTGACTCTGTAATAGCTTGTTTATTAATATATATAGGCGTGTTTATCTGTATATATAAGTATTATTTATTATAATATGTAATAATGTTCAATGTATGAAATAAAACAGTTCTAAATTATCAGACTATAAATAACGTATCTGTAAATATATAATATTCATACTAATACATATCAGACTTTAAGTGACAACAGTCAAAGTCACGTTTATACTTGTTACTTGTGTGTAATGAGTGTTGTTGATTGTACAAGCACTCTCTGTACCTCATGAGGAAGAGCATCAAATCACAATAAGTCGCAAGTCACAATTCGTCTAAAACACAGCTTGAAACTTTTATATAAAGCGCCCATAAAAAATAAGGGTGGGTATTTTCTGGAATTTTAATTTAAGGTAAGTTGAACTTTTTCTCAGAGTGAAGGGTTGGCTTCAGGTGTTGGACTTTGTGCAGGAGACTCCTGGCATTCTTTGGACCGAAACAGACTTTCACCGAGATGGATTTTTTCCCCAACTCCCGCAGCAAATTCAAAGTCTGGAGGAGCCTCAAACAGAAGAACGATGGTTGAGCCAAGATTGAATTCGCCAAAATCAGATCCTTTCTGGAGTGAAATGGACTTGCCAAACCTCTTGTCCACAAAAGTGTTCTTTTTCAGACGCCAGCTGTTAGTCATCAAGTCCTACAATAAAACGAAAATATTAATTTACAAGTTTGCAATATTAAATGTATTACTAAATATGTCAGAATTAGTGCAGCCCATACCTTATCTTCATACACCTTGATAGAACCCACATTAGTAGCACCAACTGCAGTGTACGAGAAAAATCCATGTTCCCACTCTCCAACATAAACAGCTCTTTCGTTTAAGCTGAAGAGACCAGCGATCCATTTAGCAACAACTGGATTGACACTCAATAGTTCACCTAAAAATTTGCATACAAAAATTAGATCATAATATATTGACATCGGCTTTTACCATGTAGTTTACAGTGAATGACGTATCAACGCACAACATCTATTATTAAGGTATACCTGCAAAATGTCGGCGAAAGTTGACATTCCATTGGACAGGTGAGTGGAATCGATGATAATCTCCAGGAGCCAAGTAGATGACGCAGTGAAATAAAGCATTGTTCTTATTTTTCAGCAAACTAGAACAAAACTTCTGCTTATCGACTGGCTCACTAGTAATGTAGTTATTGTTATTCTGGTTCCAAGTTTGGGGTCCAAGAAATGTAGGCAGTGAATACGATACCCCTTTTACTTGTTCCACATTACCACATTCTACTTTGCCACATTGAAGAATTGTTCCGTCTACCGGGGAAACCTGTAAATGATGGAAAACAAAACAATAAAACCACATGAACAGACAACGCATAAAACTAACATAAAACTGTAAAACTAAATGCAATCAGACAAGCCAAATTTTACATACAAACTAGTTGATATTAAAACATAATATAACTTACAACAGCGCTATTGTAGCAAATTGGACGAACACCGCTTTTTAAACCCCGACGAAAGAATTCACCAAGATTTTTGTAATGCTGCAGATCTTCTACTTCGGCCTCACGAATGTTGCATTGGAATGCAGTCGCATACCTGGTCATGACAAATCAAAATTATTTTGTTAACAAATAGCACATTGTTTTTTGAACATCTTCTCTGGTTAGGTGTAGCTACAATGAACTTACCACGAGTACAAGGGCTCCCTTGCCCAGACAGGTAAATTGATACTATGAACATACCCCCACGCTCGAGAAAATGATCTCAGTGGTACCATACGGTAACATGTAACCTAGAAATATAACATCAAACAAACAATTTTGTAAACATTTGCTGTAAAATACTTGTCAATACACCACTCGCACTCAAGGCAAACATACCATGAATGAAAACGAAAGGATTATCAATGGAATAATATGTTATCAATGTAAAAGGGTAATATTCTACAGAGGGAAACATTTTAATGCGTGTTGTATATTTATAGCAACGCAGTAACATGACTATGCCTGATAAGGATTACACTGACCTCCCAATCTCTCGCCAGATGACCACCACTGGAGGCGCTGTTTGCATCAGATGAGCGTCGAAGAACACGTCTATAGTGCTGATATGCCAAAAGTGCGAATCCCATGCTGATTGGTATTGGTGTCCATTTAAGCGATCTCACATATCTTGTTAGGCGTCCCCGAGGTTCGCGATACTCGGTTTGCTTTCCCTTGTCGTCAGTTGCACGTTGCTGCTGCTGTCGACGCCTCTCTTCCTCCTCTCTTTCTTCTCTTCTTGAAATATATTTCCTTTGCAACGACGACACTTTAAACGAACGAGAAAAAATGAAACATTAATTATTTTTTGCACATGTTGCTTTTCATTCATTTACATAATCAATCATCATAAAAAGCCTGTGATTTTCGAACATAAAAAGTAAATTGGCATAACAATTTATGGTCTGAAAATAATTAAGTATTACATATTTTAGATTATCGATAAATTTTTAAGCACGTACTTAATTGTGCAAGCCAGACAATATTTTCGTATACCAAATGACATGTCTGCATTACAGTATATTTGCAGACCATGGGCAATTTGAGTATCATGGTGCCAACATAGTCTTTGTTTGGTACATGTATTTTTACGCTAACGCTACTACCAAAGTTAAAAACATTAACTAGGTTGAATGCAAAAGAAAACTTTAGTATTTTGACCCAAACATTGGATAAGTAGTATTTTGAGTATGATGAGAAGTGCGATGAATTCGCCTTTTCATTCCTATGATACTTTCGATGATGAAAATTTATCTCTTGTCTGTTATTCGTGTTCATTTTCTTTCAATATTGTCAACTAATAAAAAAAATATTTATTAAGTCCAATCTCAAATCCTTGTATCTCCTCAGTCAAAAATTAAAAGTTTAAAAAATGCTTGGGAACTTATGGGAAAATGTTTTCTTTCTCAGGACAAAAAAATATCTAATAAAAAATGAGACGATTTTTTTCAGGGAATATTACTTTAAAAGCTTTAAAATGTCGACTTTTCTGTTTTTTTTTTGAAAATCTGTCAAAGGCAAAAAATGAGTATTCAAGAGAGCTTGTTCTCGCCAAGACGTCGAATGTCAAAAAAGACTGGTACTTCGTTTTTCTCGAGTTTATATAGTTGACTGAAGCGGGATGCGCTATCTTATCTACTTCTTGCCTTGCTCTTTGCTCCAGTAATGTTTAATGAGTTCAATGCTGGTGGCATTTAAGTGATTTGTACATGATACCAGTTTTTCCTCTCCAAATTAGTCATTTATACGTATGTTTATGCTCAAAAAAGCATTAAATGATTTTTTTTCAAACATGCAACACGTAAAAGAATCCAAAATATTATTATGATATTGGTACAAAGATATGCTCAATATTGACTTTTTAAAATATATTATTATGGCATAGAAACTGATATGTATGTAAGTTCATACACCACACACGACACCAAACCAGGATATCTGAGGATTATCGTTTATACAACAAAATATTAAAAGTATGACTGTTCAGCGTTTTCAAGTCCGAAAATATCTATTGAAAATATGAATGCATTGACAACAAACTAATGACCATGTTAAGTAAAATGCACAAGTACAAAATATTATGGACATAAGTAAATTACATGTACATTTTATGTATATCTATGTCTCTTCTTTACTAATCATAATCACAGTCTTCATTCATTTATTTTCATGATGCTATTTCTTAGTAATGTGGAAACTCAAGTTAGGGAAGAGATATGATGATGATGGACTATTCCATGTGCAAGAGTACAAGAACGTCTTTGTTTACTCTTATTGGTTGGTTATGATTATGATGATCTTTCATACTAGTGAACCGGATCTCTTTTAAAATCAACTGTGCGACGTAACTTCAACCTCACGCGAACGTTCTTCAAGAGAATTTTATTGAAAATATTTAGTTTGATGGATGTGTGAACTGGAATGTGCGGGGTGTGTGTGTTTGCATGCATGGTGGAAGGCCACTCAAAAAAGGGTGTTTTATTTGACATAACAAATTTCTTAATTGAATTTTACTTCCAAAAGTTATTCAAATCATTATCAACATCCTGATTCTACTAAATGACAGGAATGCATGCGTGAGTGGCAAAGGATTTGAAAAACAAAACGGTGCATTTTAGCCACCTGACTTATCATTCTAAAGAAACACGACTTTCTTGTGATTTCACTAATCTCCAAATTACCTACATATGCAATATTTGATTAAAATATATAGCGCAGCTATTTTTTGATCAAATTTAATTATATGAGTCTAGCTCTACTATTAAGGTTAGACAAATGACAGACACCATTAATGAATCAAGGCAATGAACTTCGTACTTTGAGTTGTCACAAAGAACAGAACACAGGCATTTTTTTGCACCACTAGTACCACTTGCTTATAAATAAACCTGGACCAATAACGGCAACCATAATTTAAAATTTACCTTTTCCACAAGATACTTTATAATTAAATTAGTGTTTGATACCAAATAAGACTTGTTTCCAACTGTGACTCCAACTATTACATAAAACTATCATAAAAAAATCATCACCATTGTGTCTGCCCTAGATCATAAAATAGGTAGTTATCACCATCGCAATTACTATGAAATAAAGTAGACAAAGCACACGTGTTGAACTTGAGCACACCTCTATTATTGTCTCCTCAGAATTCCTCTGAATTATCATCATCTTTATCATCGTCCCAATTACAAATAAAACTTAAATTAAATTAGCTCATTCTCATACTCAATCAATACGTCAGAGCTAGGAAGCATAATATTATGAATTATGGTTAATTATCAATTATGCGAATTATAATATCTGGAGCAATGCAGTTTCCCTATTGCGCACACGGAGAATTGATCCTTCACCGATGCTGAGGTGACAGGACCACTGTCACAATCACAGTGCATGACATCTTTTGTGATTAGCATCGAATTTGATGTAACTACGCAAAATGAAGAGTATGATTTTCTTCAAGATTTTCCACAACTTTCTCATATAAATGTCATTATGATGATTGCCATGATTTTGTGTGAAGGTTCAATTTGATCTAAGTGAGTAATCTAATTGATGGAGTAAAATAATTGATTTCTTATGTATGTATACACGAAACACCAAATCCAGGAACTGGAGCAGTTAAGCCCAGCAATGATTGGGATTTGTTTCTAGAATTAAAAAATTCCACGATGCTGTCGATATATTTAGGCACAATGTTATGTCGTGAAATTTGAACTGATGATGCGTCACACAATTATAATTACCCAAATATATATTTATATACAAACATAATGTGAATTAATGATAAGTGATGCCGACATCATCGGTGGTGGTGTCTTATCTTTCTTGTAGTATTATCCAACCGTTGTGTTGTATAATTTCAAGAGTTTTACCGTGTTTACTAAATAAATGATGATGATAATAATAATAAAGTGACGAAAAATTAAAAACTCAAAAGTACAGCAAACAAAAGTCGTCACCTTGTAATCTAATTTGGTATCGACACCAAATTCAAAGTACTAAATGTCAATTTGAGATTTTTTCAAAGCACTTTCAGTGTTTAAATTAAGAAAATAAATGTGTAATATAGCTTGTTATGAAAGGTTCAATCGAAGTTAATCAATCATTTAGGTTTTTAGGTACCAATCTTATATCGTATCAATATGGTAGTATCTTGTAGCATACACGAACGCAATTTCAATATCTGGCTGAATGACAAATTAAGCTTAAAGATCGAAGCGTTAAATTTAATTTAGAAGCTGCTGCGCGATTAGTTAGGAAGATGCAAGAATGGCATTTTCCGACAACTAAATATACGACGTTTGCAAAAGAAAATTTAAGTTCAAAAGTTCAATTAGGCCAGTCGCACAGCGAAACTTCATGAATTATATTGCAAAATTGGCACAGAGGAAAGAAACAGAATATGCATTCATTATATTTAACCAGCTGATTAAAAAACTGTAGTAATAGTTGGTCAGTTGATGGTGAAGGTGGAGTTACAGTGACTGTGATTTACTATTTAAGTTTCATATCTATTTAACCAATTCTGCGGGTACATTTTATGGACAAAAAATGACTGCCGAGTGAAATTCCATTTAGGTACTGACTACCCACTTTATCTTAATAAGTAAAGGAAGCAGAAACAATCACTCTGAACAAGCATGATTACTAAATGACCAACGATCCCGGATGATACATGACATGACATGACAGTGATTCTAAAATGTTATTGGTGTATTTTTAATACAAATATTTCATAATAATTAGTAAAGGAAATTTCACTTACTTTTGATAGTTAGAAGGCAAAGTTGCTGTTACCAATGTGATTAATGTATAATCCAGCCGGCTGCCAGCGGTGCACTTTAAATGTTGGTTACTTTACTTGTTGAAGACCAGATAAGAAAGTCACAACCCCTACATTCCCAACTTATCACAGTAAAAAATTAAATCTTTGATATTCCCTTTTGGCGAACAAGAATTCGTTTGTACGATTGTGCAAGAAAGAAGATCCTGTAATAAATGTCAGCTAACTGTCAGTTAGATTATTAACAAGACTTACTTTAAAACTTCAAGTGGGCAATTAACATCTGTGTACAAAAGTATATATATATTATATGGTGTGACTTGCCGGTATTTAACACTCAATAAATAAAATAAATGTGCTTTGTAAATGTAAAAGGCGACTATTATTGTCCTGTAAATCAGCTGACTTGCTATTAAATACCGGCACTAATTTGAATAATTAAAAAAATTAAATTAATGCAATGGACCAAGAATAAAAGTAAATGAGCAATTATAATGAACACATAAAGCTGCACGTTGTTTTTGGTATTGAAAAGTAAAAAAGTGAAACAATTAGTTATTTTGAACACAACATTTACCGACACCGACTAGAAGACAATTTTTTTATTGTATTACCGCCAATACAAAAAAATTGCAGGTTGCTAAACTCCACTGTTTTGTACCATACAAAATCAATGTTTTCACAATGCTCTCTGTTCACTGCTGTTACAAAAGATCAAAAAACCACATGTTCTCGTCTTCCTAACATTAAGTTGTAGCAGGCAAGCTGTTATAAATAATATAAAGGTTTATAATGTATATATGTGCTATATAGCGTTTGAAGATAGTATAATATTATATGATGTAATAAAAAAGTGCAAATTATTTCTTCTTTTTTCAAAAAAAGTGTGCAAAATGTGCAGTGCAGAGTGCACCCAACTGATTTAAGCAACCATGTGATAAAATGATGTATATGAGATTCCAAACACGTGGTTTTTAAGATTATGGTATGAGCAAAAAGAAGTTTTGTCGTGTAGCACCAACAAACAGAGTTTGTGTTGTTGTAAATGCATAGCACGTTGTTGGTCAGGGAACGAAAAAATGCGTAGTAGTTGTTGAGCTTTGTTGCTTCTTTTAGCGTTCTTCTTTGATTAAACAAGTATGAATGAAATACCATCGATCGCATCGGCGATTGACTAAAATCATAACATTTTATTGCTCAAGACAGATTCGAAAGATAAATGGCAAAAAATGTCGGTTTATTTTAGGAATAAGTTGAAGCTTTAGTTTTAGATCACTTTTATTTAAATAATTAATTAATAACAACGATACATAATATTACTTACGCCTTAGAGCTAGATTTAAAAAAAAACTAATCAAAGTGGATCTTGTAGAAATAAATTTTTAAATATGAACTAAATACTATCTCTCATTTATCTATTGGGTACTAGCTTACTTTGCTCTTACGATTAGTCTATAGAACAAGTTCATCATTCAAGACGTGAATGGCGCATGCATATCAACGAATTCAAAAATTATCATATTAGCAAGTTTTTTAACTTAGAATAGATTAGGATGTTGACTAAACATAAAATATGTAATTATAAATGTAAATTAATTGCAATTTTTGTCCAGATAATTTTTCTTCGCATCTACTGATTTCCTAATTTGATTGCCTCTCACCCAGCGCCCATCTCAACCACTGCCGTAATCCTTTGCTTTGAACAAAGGAAGAGATAATGAGATTATAAGGGTTCACATATACATAAGTACCTATGTACTTATTTTGCCAGTGCTTGTACGTGTTAAACCTTAACCAACAATCGAGCAAAAATCCTATACGTACATGCTGGAACGAAAACACTATATTCATACTTACGCACAAATATTTTTCTTGGTTTTATTTTGTACTCTACTACTACTATTATTTATTTACCTCTACTCACTAAAACATTTTGAAAATGGTCACTTTAATTGAGAGCAAAAAGTTAATGGAATCTAAAATAGCTATTGCAGATAGTTACACTACCTGTAGCATTATTTAGCTTCTCTCTCATCCAATATTTAGTTTTTGATACACAAGTCGTGAAGTGATGGACGTACAGAAATTTAACTAATGTAATTTGATTGTATCTAATTAATTTTTTTGAAGAAAAGGCTAATGGTAAAATTACATGGTGTTCCGCTTGTTAATTTAGTTTCTGAATCAGTATTATTTCTTGTTCTAGCGCCTTCGTTATCATATTGAATTCGCATTCTTCGGTTATGCTTTAATTTAGTGTCACAAATCCAAGTTTCTATTAAACAATCATGAAATTATCGGTTTAGTTAGTTTAGTTATTCAAGATAATATGTTTTCAAGAATAAATATAACTCATATAATTGAAAATTGATTACACCATATTATTCTGGACAGTCAATTAATACACAAATTCTCTTAATTGTAAAAATTCTATCACTGAAAAAAGAAAAAAATGTTGATACAATTCATAATGTTCATATATGCTTACGTTAAAGATATTTCTTTTAAATGCGAACCGGGTATAATTATTTGAAATTTAAGTTAATAGAGTGACTGGATAGCATTTATGTATGAATCACCTTTGGCTTTGGATAATTGGATGGAATGGAAACTCGTGAAGTCCAATTTTCATTAACTGTTCGCAGTCGTGTTTTTCTTGTAAAGCACAATGATAGAAGTTTACTTTGCAAAACAAAGTAGTTTAAAAAATGTGTGCGATATTGCTTCTTATTTTTTTGAGGGGATTAAGCCTCTAGTAAATCCTTTTTATCTCTTCCCATCCACGGCCTAAGTACCTTGGACGGTCGATGGTAAGGCGGCGGTAGAACCATCACCATCTAAGCTGGCATCAAAAAACCGTCTTTTGGGAAACTTGGGCCCAAAATCTTTCACACACCAGCTTTTTAATGTACATTTATAGTTAAATATGTAAGCCAGACTATGCAGCAAGATACTACATGCGCATGTACAAAAAATTTTGCATACCTTTTTTAACACGGTGGTTGTATAGGAAGCTTATTGTGTGAAATATAGAGGATATATACAATCACTGGTTGGGAACCTGACCAAAATAATAATTTGGCGCCTTTTCACGTTGCGGAGTTAGAAGAAATGTTGCTATGTATTGTAAAAAAGTTATTGTTTAATGGCAAGCCGTCGTTAAGTACTTTATAATGCAATAATATTATTTTATTTTTATTAGCGATGTTTTTATGCATAAAAACAATATCTGTGGTTCAATTGTTCATTTTTGTACAATATTTGATAATGCGTTATGGTTTTAATGTACGCAAGCTTATATCCTTTAGAACAACTGGCTCAGAAAGTAAGGTTTAATATTTTAATTGTATTCTGAACTAAACCTTAAAAAAGATGATGTCCAACCAAACCTGTAGTTCCCATCAACTGCTGTGTGCACAAAAATACCAATTAAAGAAACAGACACGTACAGCTATTTATGTCTACAACGTTTGTGAATTACAATGCAAACTACCTTTTTTCAACATTTTCGTTTAAAAACTATATTTTAAATTACACGATAAGTATGAATAATGCTATTCTTTTGGCGATCCCTTTTATCATCTACAAAAACGTCATTTATTGCCAACGCGTTCAATAGCTCAATGCAAAGTTTTTTAGTCTGTAGTCATTACACAAATTGTATGTCTGTACTTAGGCATACATTTTTCTTGCACTTCAACCTATATTTTGAAAGGAAATTAAGGATTATTTTATGTTGCTTAGACGCCCAAGTTTTCTCAAGTTTTTTCTAAAACGCATAACATATCATGAGAATGACGGTTTGATTACTTAGCCTAATATTACAAATTATTATAGTATGCACAACGGGTAGCAGAGGTAATATAGATGTACAGAAGTATATGTATATCACCATGAATTGCAGTATGCATAAATACATACGTGCATTTTCTATAAGCTAGCTTGTGTACAACCAATGCATATAAGCAGCAGAAGCTGTGGTTTTTGATATTATGAAGTAAACGAGATTCATCCATTAAAGTCAGTTGAAAATTGCTTACTTGTTGAAGCCAGTATCTAAAAGCTTCACTAGTTTACTTACTTAGACTTGAGTAACCCTATTCGTTTTTGAGATAAATTTTAAATATCAGGAAACAGCTGTCTTCTTAATTATTACAGGACAACCAATTAGTAATTTCGATACGTCGATGTTCCCTTTAAAGAATTCAGAACTCTTTCTGTTCACTGTTTAGCCAAATTCGTGTAAAGTGGGGGTTCCACCAAAGTTATTTCCTTAAACTTTGAATATTTACCCGTTCATCTCAACACAATTAAGTTCACTCGTTTATTTCTTGTTTTCATAGTTGACAGTTTTTTGCAAAATGCTGTGTTATTTAGGCTGCTTCAAAGTTATAATGTGAGTTGTTTGTTCTCATTGCGAACCGATAAAATATTTTAAGCAATTGTGAAATAAAACATTTTATCGAACATATTTAATCTTACCTCAAAACGGTTTTTCAACAGAGTGACAACAGAAGACTTTTTTAAACTTAAATTTCCATTTTGCCAAATGTCAAAAAGTAACCTTTTTTTAACGCAAATTATGGTTTTGAAATAAAAACTTCTTTATGTTTCGAAACATAAATTAATTTGTAGTTTCATGGGTAAACCTAGTACCTTAAAGAAAGTTGTTACACTAGGACTATTATCGCAGTATTATTGTGCAAGTTTTCTCAAGCAAGCCATTTCAACTAATTTTGGAACATTTAGTGAAATTTTAAGTCATAAGCTCAAGTAGATTACAAGTGGGCTTTTTGTGGGAAACCTTTTATTTCAGACCATAAACATATATATCAAGATTTCTCACGAAACTTAATTGAGAACGAACAAAAACTTAAGTTTTTTTATTTGGCCGTTGAGTTTTTTTTGCATTTTATCCCACATCCAAAATCTCAACGGCCAAAAAACATAAGGTATGTTTGACGACCCTTAGTTCAAGAAGAGTAAAATATGCGTTATTCCCTAAATATATAAAATTCATTTAAAATTTATCAAAATTAGAGTTTTTTATTATGGTTCATGACTTCTAAACGAAACACATGATTCCCAATGGACATTTCGATTTTTTCAACGCTTCTACTTTTCTGTATAGCTGTGTTGATTAAGAAATTGTACGTGTCGAAACCATGATGATGATTGGAAAAAGTCCCTCGGCTAGTTATACATATAAAAGCATTTTTCCACATTAGTTAAATTGAATGTAATTTAACGTATCACGAAGTGATACATACAAAAGTACATGCACGAATGATCATATATCTTATTAATGCTGCATATACATGTACATTTAAAATATGCTCAAAACAGAGACATGCACATTCGTTCCATTCCCCTCTTGAAATAAGAGTAAGTACAGAATAATGTACAATTCACTAGCTCATCTGCTTTCACAAGTCTTATTCTCATGGCCTACTAAGCATATTTGTGCGTATGTATGCATATGTACTTTATTGTACCCTATGCATTCTGGTATTATTCAAGACTGACAAAATACATTCAATGATACTGAACAGATGATTTTTGGGCATAACTATCAGCACAGTTGTGTTTGTTATTTTGTAAGTCTTAAAAAGAAAAAACTGCAAGCAGTAAATACGATTTATCTAAATCGTTACAGGTAAAAGTAAATAAATCCAAATACCCGGTTGACGACAATTGGTCATATTAAATAATAAACTCTAATCTGTTTTATTTTACAGGTTTGAAGGCGAAGAGAAGGCAATTAATATCATTGTCTCCAAAAATTTGAGTTGTCATTCTCGGAAGCTGGTAAACAAACCACATTTATTCCGTTTAGTGTTACATAGTTAGTCTGGATGAAAGCATGCGTGCAGTGAAATACTTTTGAAAGCGTGCTGACAGGTTAAATAAATTTCAAAATATTTGTACGAACTCAATATCAATAATTCACAATTTTTTGTTAAATGTTTACGTTTAACAAGCTGACACAGTAGTATAATTTTAAATGTGACCGAAATCTCACAGTTTCCAACATATACTGTTTTCAAGTTCATTTTTCTGCAATAAAAATGGCTTCGCCAAACTTTAAGTGTGATACTTGTTACAAAGTATTCTATTATAAAAAGTCATTACTAAAACATAAATATATACATCTTGGAACTTATGAATGCATATTTTGCAATGATTCGTTCGAAAACACTCAAAAATTGTTCCATCACTACCTAGCACACATTCAGGAAAGACCTTACGCATGCGATTTGTGTGACAGTTCGTTTGCAATATACCACTCCTTCGAATGTCACATGAAATCCCACAAAGGCGAAAAACCATTTGCGTGTAACGTTTGTAAAAATTGCTTCTCGAAAAGCAGTCACCTTAAAACACATCAGTTGATACAAAGTGGAACCAAAACATTTAAGTGCGATCATTGTGACAAACGGTTTATGCTAAAAGCAAGCCTGCAGAGTCACTTAAAGATTCACAAAACAGAAACGGCATTTAAATGCAATATATGTCTTCGATTTATGAAATCAAGTTCCTCCCTGAAAACACACATTCTGAAACATACTGGAGAAAAACCGTATCGCTGTGACAAATGTTCTAAATCGTTCGCACAAATGAACGAATTAAATAGGCATGAGAAATGTCACAATGGGTTTAAGCGGCATAGCTGGACAGTATGCCAAAAGTTGTTTTTGGAAAAAGGACAACTTAATCGGCACATGAGGATTCATACAGGATCAAAACCCCACACTTGTGAAACATGCAAGAAATCGTTTACTCTTCCAAGCAATATGCAGAAACATATCAAATCCGTCCATGATCGAATCAAGGAGCACGAATGTAAATTGTGTGAAAAGAAGTTTTTTGGTACAAGTGAATTAGGGCTGCACATGAGAGTTCATACAGGTGAAAAACCATTTCCGTGTGGAAAATGTTTCACTGCTTTTGCTACTTCAAGTAACTTAAGTAGACATTTCGCTGCTCATCATAAGTAAGCTAAATAAATTCATGTTAGTTCTCTTTTAAAAAACCCATTCAATTATATTACATATATTCCAGGCCAAATCAATTATCTACGGTTTAATGTAATTGTTTGATGTTGCATGGAAGAATGAACGCAAAAATGAATTTTTCGGTAAATAGTTAGTTGTAATAAGCTCGTGCATTTAAAGACCTGTAATTTCAGTGAGCTTATCTCAAAATAAATGTCAATGGTTTTGAATTGTTGTGGTGTAAAAAATGTAAATTTTGGCAACCTTTTTGTTAAACTTTAAATCATGATTTTTAAACATTTGAAACATTATTTATGACAACGGCCCCTGTTTTCGTTGTCAAGTAAAAATATTTGATTTAAAAACGGCTGCATGAAAGTAAAGCTTAGAAATAGTTAATTATTGTGTATTTTAGTAAAGATAACGACAGACAAACTG
>JAQFXM010001882.1:0-28440 GCA_034693345.1 Entomobrya multifasciata
AGACTCCCCCGGTCTGGTGGCCAGGTTAGTTTTCGTTCCCATACATTAATACTTAATTACGGTCTTATAGATTACTTACTACGTGCTATAGTTTAATTAAACTACTGTAACTGGAGACACGGTAATGGGATGGTGACTGTTGACACGAGTGGCAGTGCACTGAAACAGGGAGACTCAGGGTGGAGGTAAATCCGGAGAAGAGTCCGGGTAAAAAGTGAGAAGGGCCCGGGTAAAAGTGAGAAGGGTCCGGGTAAAAAGTGAGCTGTGGATTACACACAATATAATAACCAAAGTATAAGAATGACGAAAAACCCCTTTTAACCATTGTACATACATCCTTGTATTTGTAACTGCTCATTAGATTTAACTTGTATAAATATAAAGTTAACTCACCACCACATAATACAACGTCTTAATCAGGTTCACCACTGAAGATGAAGACCTGTCCAGCGGGGGCTGGGGGATACCATTTTTGCTGAGGTGTACAAACAAAATATGACCATGCCAATTAAAACCGAATTATGATGATTGTGAAATTTCACAATAAACAATTAAATTTCACGATGAAAACTTACAGGGTCAAAATGGTGAATACCAACTACAATTAAGTAGCAACAGGCCGTCCTGTCAATCGCAAGAATATACGCAAGAAATCTGTGAAGAACAATGACCACTCTAATAATATTCACACTTTCAGTTTAATACAAACTACGGACCGATAATTGCATTGGAAAATTTTCCAAGAAAATATTTCTAACTTACACGCCAGAGATACGCTGTTGAAGGAGAGGTCCCGCTTTCCAAGGCTGTCGGGACAATACTGAAGTCAGTACCCGTGAAACAAGCCAAGATATAGTCTATGGCAAGTCAGCCTTTTACTGAAATGCATTTTCCATGCCGCCTTGTTGCTTGGAATTGGCTTCTACTTTATTACAATTGTAATTATCAGCCAACCCACATACTGCTTTCAACTTAAAAGCATAAAACCATGAACAAAGCCCGGCACACTGAATGGGGTATTGTGAAAATGCTGGCATGTTTAGATGATCACAGCAATCACATCTCAACAATGCAAACTCTATATCATACAATATTCTTGAGCCTATTTCCCCTCACAACTATTAGAGAGCATGTTGGCTTTTTACATCTTATTCGACTCATTTTCAATAAACGTAAAATGAAGTACCGCACTTAAGTGCACTAATGCTAAATGCATTATCCAAAGAGAAAGTCAATTCATTCAAAATCCTATTTCTCTATCTCACTAGACCAGCCATTTTAAACACTGAAGTAGTCGGGTATTCATTCATTGCTTGGGGTTATGTTTTCAAAAGTTGCTAATGGGCTTACACATGCATGTATTCCAATGATCTAGCAAAAGCGAAAATAAAAAGTCCTGACTATTCGTTCCGCTTGTGTGCTTGTCTTTTCATATCTACTCTCAAGTTGAGTCACCAGCGTCATATTACATTCTCCTTAAGTTCGAGGATCTAAAAAGCCCCAGGACTTGTGTTTTCATCACAAGGACAACCTAGCCATAACACTTGCGTGAGGATTCGGTTGTGCTAACAGGCAGTAACACCCACTTGGCTTTCTACATGAACAGTTGCAGAAAGCATACATACAAGCTAATAGAATCTCTACTGAATCATACAATTTAACAGGAGAACAAGAACATGTAATGTATGTATATATCTTGGTCAGTCATTCGTCATGCTCGTTAATTTTTAAATGAATGAAAACTTGCACCTACTCTAATCCATAGATTTTTTAGCTTAGATTAAAATTCAAAATGAAAATTTTCAATACCTTTAAGCCCCTTTTGTCTTCATTCAACTGAATTACGAAATATTCAACTACTTTGAGCTCTTTTTGTTAAAAGAAAAGAAGTCAATAATACAAATATCCAAAACAGTACATACCATATATACTTTTTAGTTGTGAAATGCTTCAGCACTTACAATACTGTCGAAAAAGGAAGCGCTTTTGAAAATGGATCACACGGGAAACACCCATGCGTGTAGTGAAAGAAAAGATACTTCTATGCTCTCTTTTGTGATACATTCGATATCTTCACCGATAACACGCAAAACTTTTTGACCTCATAAATGCACTATTGAAAATTTCGTAATTCGAATGTTGCTGAAAATACATTTCTAAAGTTTGACTATGCTAATTTGTTGTATGGCTGCAGTACAGAACCACTTTACAGCATTCAAAAAAAGTTTCAAAAAGCTTTAAAAGTTGTCGTAAATTACATGAATAGGTGTTCAACCAATAGGTTAGACACACTTGGTTTTTTCTTGCATGAATTTGTTTTCTCTGCAAAAGTGATGGTGTAACAACTGAATTCTCTTTGCAAACATCAGTGCTATTCAGTGTTGTCAAGTTTTTGGAAGTCAAAAAACCTGTAAACTAAACGGATTTGAGGGAAAAGCAGTTAGTTTGAAAGCGATAAAACTTACTTGACGTCGATACAGATTACATGCTTACCGAATATATCTGCTGCTTTGAATACAGTCAACAGACTGAAAGGAATCAATTGCATAAAAATATACGTGAAATGCTCAAAAGTTTTCTCCAGAGAAGAACATCATATCTCGTTGACGCAGTCAGTATGCGTGACATAAGTAAAGTAGGGATATGGATGTGTGATATAAGTGTGAAAATCCTTTGATTGAAATCCTGTTAAGTGATGTGGCATAATGGTAGAGTTATGTGACATGCTATGCCTAAAAGCGTAGTGTTTCTACACACAATTTTACTTTCTTTTCCAGACACAAAAAAATCGTACCCACAAGGCTAACTACTATAAGTATATAAGTACCTTTTACAGACAGAAAAATGTAGTATTCCAGATATATTTTGTTGTGAAACGATAAAATGCTAACCAATTTTTCTCAAGGAATCATAAAAAAGCCAAACTTTAAATCGATAAGTTAACTACAGGAATCTGTAAATTGGATTACTATATCATTATTTTTCCTCGTTGGAAGGTTAGTCTAAATTTTAGACTTTGGTCGTTTTAAAATTTAGACTAAACTTTCTCAAAAAAATAGTGCAGTGGAGGTAAGCTTAGTTTGTTTTTCAAATATTTGTGAACAAACTGCGGGTATAGTTATTTGTACTACAAAGGTTACTTTTTTGGTTTGGGACTGTTCTATTGTGAAACCGACAAGGAATGGATGCTTTCAATAATGTCATTTCACTTAAAGCTCAGGAAAACACACGAAACTTTTGTCATCTAGTTCATCTCAAGTGTCATTTTACTCAAGTAGATGTGCTTCAATCAGAAAGGTTGATTATATTGTGATGATGAGAATGAAGATGAAGGCATATAAGAATTGGCTAACTCTTTATAAAGTATAGTAAATAGTATTATTATGCATGCATCGGACTTTTTTAAAGTAAGCTGTAGTATCTCTTTAGTTTGAAGAGGAAAAGAGTTCATTTTTGACATAACAGCATAGTCTAGACACTACAGGAAAGCCACAAAATGTTTTAAAAATCTCAAGGGAGGCTCAGTGAATGGAAAGAATGACAAAAATTTGCACAAAAGCATTAACCTGTGAAAAGTACACTAAACGAAAATCTAATCGTAAGAGAATAGTTACACAATATATTATATGTACTATACTTTATTGTTGTACATCTACAGAACAAACATACCTAAATATAATTCAATATGGACTTAATTTTCTTTTCTTGTCAACCTGCTTTTATTTTTAGAATATATGCTTTCTTTTTAGTTTAACTTGAGTTGGTTTGAGCTATACGTTTTCACATTAAATTAGCGTGTATTAGGCTTCTGCAAGGCAGATCTATAAAGACGGTGAAAGTAAAAACTTTACTCAAAATATTGCAACCTTCTACTATGGGATTTTCTGTTTTATTTCCTGAACTTATGCTACATATATACGTAATTTTTCCAGTAGCAATGTAAGCCATTTGCCAATTAACAAACGGAACAGTCTTCTGTCCTCGGCACCAAGCTGTCATTTACAAAATTTCCCACACGTTCGAACCACGCACCATAAACAGAAGTCCTAACTTGTACTTTATTTTTTCCTTCTATCCCAAAGTCCTCATTTGGAATCTCACTGCCTAAATAATATTCTTAGGTCATCGTAACAAACTGAGGAGTGTAGTTGATAGCTGCTGGATAACAAAACTGATGTTGCCCGTTGATGCAACGCACACACATAGCATATATGGATACTGTACTAGTACTGATACTATATTACAGAATTACAGCCTACAACTCATTACATCATATAAAGATAGACGTATGTATAGTCAAAACGTTGGAAAAATCTGTTAGGTGAATGGAGAAAAATCTCGTACATTTTTACAAAGATCAGTGAGAAGAGAATGAGGAAAGCCCGGTAGAAAATAGAAACACCATCTGCTCTACGAGGTTGTATCCTATTATTTTCACATGTACGTAGACGTATGTTTGCTCAAAATGAAGGTTGATTTTGATCCCAGCTTGCGGTAAATTATACTTATAATGGCCAAGCTTCTCGGTAAAAAACAAGATGGTTTTTTGCAGACATGTTCCTTTATGTTGCAACAACTGAAAAAAGTCGATATACGTAATACGTACGTAACTTCGAGTAAAAGAATAGTATAGGTATAAAATGACTAGTATATATTTTCATTTTCTGTGTATACACTCACTCACATTACATTATAATCATATTGTGTTAGAACGTCTATCCACTTCATGAAGAGTTCGTATTTTCCAGCTGAACCAACACTGAACATCCGATTCGAATAGATCCAGAGAGTGATTCTTTTTTCCATTTTGGCTATTGTTGAAGTCCCATAGGAAAAAGTGAAAGTTGTTCTGTGACACCAACCACTTTTCACTTTTTCTCTCTTAGTCAATATAAACATTCCCATTTAAACCACTCTAGCTGATAACATGCACTCGTATTTCAGTAAGTATGGTTTGCGAGTTAAGTTGTTTTTGGTACTAAAGATTGTATGAGATGGGACATGGGACATCGCAAAATGGGACTAACGTACTTCCATAATGTTTTTTCTGTGTTGGGTGGCATGAGGTGGACAGTGCCACAAGTTGGACATTGGTGAAATGCCACTTTGCTAGCTGTTCACTCTGAAACTAGTTTCCTACTTGCGTCATATAGACATACAATATAATGTGCAAACTGTTTACTTGGTAAAGTTTACTGTTGTCTGAAAAGCAATTTTCACACTGTGGCATAATTTTTCATCATTCTAAAGTAAAATTAATTTAATTTGGGACAGAATGTCTTGGAAAATATTAATTGCTTCAAAGTTTTATTCCAGATTGCTTCTAAAATTACTGAGTATTTAAAAATCTAAATCAATTTTGCTCATTTATTTTCATTAAGTTCCTAAATTTAATAAAATAACAAGAAAACATTATCATTACGATTAACGCAGCCATCAGTATCAGCTAATGCAACAAGAAGTCGGCTAAAAGGTCACAGTCAGTCATGTGTCTAGTGTCTACTAACTGATTGACATTCAGTTTAAACAAAGTTTTCAGTTTCGTTATGTAAGAGATGTGGACGGCTAATGCTCTTCAATCTACAGTTGAGATAATTTGCAAATAACCAGCCGTCAGAAGCAGAAACATGAATCTCTTTTCAATTCATTAGTCTTTAAACGACACGCAATAACTCTAAAGGTAATTTGAGCTTGAATAAAAAAGAAAGCTTGAATTTCAAATTTTCAACATTTTTTTCTAACATATTCATATATTTTATTTTCAAAGGGTGTAAGCCAACACGAGCTTTTTGGCATTTCGTTTCTTTGCAAAGCACAGAAATGTGGATCATATTCAGTAGTTCCACCGCTATTTTCATTTTTTTGCGCATCAGCATAATAACACCATCATTACCATTATTAAGCTCTTAACATCATGTTTTCTTTTGTGAAACATGATACAATTATATGTTATTATATTTCTTTGTGCTTTTATCAGACGTGCTTCGTTGTTGCAGTTTCTGCAACCACATAGACCATACACCATAAGAGTGAAAGTACACCAAAGAGACTCGCAACTCTTTCAGCTGTGAAACCCTTTCATGGTGACAAAGAAGACTGCCTTTTCATCAAATCATCGTCAACCCATATCATAAATGTACATTATGCACATTTTCCCCATTAAGACAACGCACTTGTGAAAATGGATCTCACTTTCACAGTGCAACAACAAATATACGCTTTTGTCATGCCATTGCAACAGAAAGATACTGCTTTTGGTGTTCATATTATTTCCGTAATTATTGTCATCATCATGTGGAGACAGTCGTAACAGAATAGAACTTGATATTTAAATTCAACTGATGCTTCTCCCCGACTTGTGACAGGATGTACGTGGTAGTGCTGCTAACAGACATTTCTTTTTAGTGGAGGATGGTTGCCTTCAGCAAAGACAGTTATAGTGTCATAGATAAAAGATACAAAGATGGCTACGAATAAGAATACAAAAAAACTATAATGCTCCTGGCTTTCCCCACCCTCCCATTATGTTGCTTTCAAAAGTTTTATTGTAATCTCAACAAAAAATACTTAAGTTTCTTCTTAAACAAGAACATGAGAGTTTTAGCTTGAAAATCCTTTTGGATTTTGACAGGCTTTCTCTTAATTTCTGCCAACCTCAACGAAAAAAGTATTTCCGGTGCCCTTTGCAATTTCAGGGCTGGAAATCATGAAAACTACACTTGCTGACATATAAATAGTATTCATAATAAAAGAAATGTACAAAAGAATTGTCTTATTTAACAAACGAAAAAATGTTACTTAAACGTAAGTACCATCAATGTAAGTCTGTTATTTGCAAACAAATTGTTACATTTCACAACTTTTTTTTCGCTTACATAAGCTTTACACTTGTGTACATACAAGTAAATTCATACAAATGCGAATATAAATAAAATAAGAAAAAAAACCTTGTTCTAAAAGCTTTGTGAACAACGTCATCATTCCATTTCATTGAAAATACACAAAGGACCAAAACCACTACACGACTTCCTATCAACTATCTCAGTCAGTGCACATTTTTGCTGAAAGAACAAAGGATAAAAGAGGTAAGGTTACGGCATCTCATAAAAGGGTAGCCTGCGGTAATCAAATAAAAATGCTAGAGAACGAAAAGGAAGTGAAACTTTTCTCTCGAAGCCAATTCACTTTCTTCAATTTTCTTTTCTATGTTCTACAAAATCGCATGACAAGTACAAAGAAAAAGAAAGGAAGATGACGACGTATGCATGCATACAGATATTGCATTTCAACTTGACCCTATCATCGACAGAGGTTTCAGTGTACTAGTCAAATTCGTTTAAAATATACTTCACTTTCACGTGCAGATATGTTCAAAACATAGTACCTACATGAATGAAAAAAACAAGATACGCTATTAGATTTTATTGCCATTTACATTATTTACAGACAGTCAAATTGTGATGCACCAATTCTCCCACACGAAGTTAATCAGATAACCACGAAAGAAAGGGAATTGATTCTTTGTTCAACATGCGCAGTAGACCATAATGGTTACAGTTCTTTTTAAAGATTGGAAATACTGCGCGCAACGTTCCCAATACTCTTTGAAACATTTCCTACTGAATAAAAAATGCGTTCTTTTTTCGGCATGCCATCGTATTTCTCATCTAAATATAGCATTTCTATTTACTGCTATAATCTAGTTTGACGTGTTACTTTCAACTTGAGAAACTTTGTAACCAAAATTTGGTCTGACGTTTTGCGCAGTAGGAGGATTACAAAGGGCACCATATGGTGTCGTTTCTAACAGGGTCAATGAGTAAATTGGAAGAAAAAATGTTTCATATACGGATAAATTAAATTGAACTTACTACAGGATCTTGATCTTACAGAAAAGTAGGTAATTTTCTGTTCCGTTAAATAATATGGTAGACTACAAAGATTATAAACTTTAAATTAAGCACACTTAAAATGATATCTAGTTCTAGTTGAGAAAATTGAATTACTTCTCTAGAAGAAGAAACATAGCACAGGTACGGGTAACATTTTCGCTTCCACTTGCTATACTTAACAGCTTGTTTAACTTAACATTACTATGTTTAAATGTAAATATAGGTTATAATTGTTTAACTTTACTTTTAAAATTATAATATTACGAACATGTTTTAGTAAAAAAAATCCGGAAACTTTAAGTTGTATTTTATCACATAAATGTGTCACAATTAAACAAGGTGTTTACCTTGCTTTTCGTGAACCGTAATTTGATTAATTGTAGTTTACAACATAACAAGCATGAAAACTTTAAGGTAAAAACTTAGAACTAAACGTTATCTCTTTGTGTTCAATTGTTCATATTCACGGAGACATTTCAAGAGAACATAATGAAGACGTATGCAACTATAATAATAGGCAACGAATCTCATTACATTGTGTCCTAAAACCATATATAATTTGGTGGTTTAAGGCATTTCAACATAAACCCAAAAGACGCCCATAATTTAACAAAACATAAAAGAGAAAACTGTGTCTTATCTTTTGTTTGTATATTCACATCATGCAGAGTTACATATATACAAAGTTTGTGTGTTCCTTTTGTGCCTCGGTACGTTGAGCACCATCATTACACAAGCTTGAAGAACACCTTGACGTACACAAATTGTGCAAAATATAAACGAATTTGCATATACCCTAAACTTTCAAAGGTAAACTATGAATTTAGATGTATAACATATTTAGATTATAGTCATTTAGCTTGACATTCATTTAGGAAAAACCTCAAGTGGAAAAGGCGCCGTTTGTGTCGCTACAAAATACCCAAATGGATTTCTATGCAAGCATTTGTGTACCACCACCACTAACAAAATATCTAACACTTTTCCTCCTTTGATCAGGTTCATTTCCTTCCTCATCTTTTCTACCAAGCCGTCTGCTTCTGCCACACTGCTGCTCACACTTTACTCACTAGATAAGATCATGAGAAATTCCCTAAGGTGTTCTTTGTTCCACTTTTAACTTAAAACAGTCCCAAAACGGGAAAGTAGAGGATTTTGTGATGTGACGTGTGTACGCGGCAGATATGTACATGCATATAAAGATGGGGATTCTCATTGAAATTTGAATCTGTCTCTTGCAGATGAGAGGAAGAATAAACAATGTAAAGATGAAAGAAAATAGTCCATTCTTCAACTTCTTGGATTTTAAACTGTTTCCGTACCTTAGCTCGAGGTTTTCTATTAGATATATACAATGTTTTCTTTCCGTGTTTCCTATGTACCCAATCAACTTTTCTTTAACTAACTCCCTGTGCCGCTAACATCACATCGTTCATCCTATCTTTCTCACTATTTTCTTTATATAAATTTGGTGCAATAATTCCCCGATCTGTTGGCACCAAAAAGTGCATTATATTTCTTATACTAAAGTAGGAGGTTGGAGAAGCATCTAATAAAATTGGGAACCTCTCGGAGCCAGAGAGAAATGAGGTGTAATGCCCCAGTTAAACTTGGAGGAAGGGAATTTCAGCCCAACTCAATGCCTGATAGGTTATATTCATTATAGCGCATCATCGCAACTAGCAACATGGCATTCAATCTTCCTGTTTGACTGTGTACCTACTTTTAGGGACGATTATTGCGAAAGTTAGTACTTATAGTTGAAACATACTTGTGCCTGACCGTCTAGTGGCTCATTTTTATTGCTAATACGCTAGATAAGCAGTATTCGGTTCATATAGTGGTAAAGCAAAATTTAAAACTGCAAAAATCATTGGTGCAAATTTAATAATTCGGGTAAAAGCTATTTTATCTCGAAACTACAAAGGGAGAATTGTTTCTAAACAAAAAAAACACATTTGTAAGGTCGTTGATTTCCTTTTTGTAATATTTTTTGCATTAACATCAACTGTTCTAAGTTAAAATGAAGAATGCATCCTTTGGAAATTTTTCTTTTGTTGCATTTTTAACCATTCTACCATGTTACTAAAAAAATTACTTAAACCCCCTGTGTAGTTACATCAACTGTCACTTTTTTGTAATCTTTACTAACCCTAGTACATATCCGATACTTTATAAATAAACTTGCAGAATGGAGTCTCCAAATTTGCAGTTAGTCATACCGTCATACCATCATTTTTTACCTCGTGCTATCTTCAGTCACAGAACATGTTTTCCTCAGAAGAAGGATGCACGGACTCTTTCTCCTGTCGACTGGCTTCGCTTTCTCATCTATCTTTTCACTTACATTACTTTATTATGTTAACGGTCCATCTAGCTGAATCGATTCAGTCGAATATCGGTGTGCAGCGGTGGCGACAGAAAATAGTACGTGGAAAGAACAGACATAAACCTTTAGTATTACTGTATTAATTTACTGCATAGGTACACGCAGAACGACATGTCGAAGAAATAAATTTTTAAATCTTCTCTTATTAAAACATTCTCTTCCATCCAAAACTAGGCTTACTACTTACTACCTATCTTCTATTGACTCTATGGAATTCAGTTCTTGTGCCTTGAAATTGAACCTAACGCTATTCAAAGGTTTCGCTTACTATGTTGAATATATGCTTTAGGTTTCTCTTTTAGTTGATGCATTTGTTTTAAGATGTGCAAGTAATTTTTCTGAAATGCAGCAATTCTCGTGAAATATACGAATCATTGAAATACGTTTGGATATTTGAGGTCAATGGTCTCGAGACCTTTTCGTGTTTGATTTTTATGGATATCATTTTTGCAACATGCACTAACCGTGTAAGAACGTTGAAGGTGATAAATAATATACATTAATCGATTGCTGCTGAATCTAGAATACTTTCATGACACTGCTTATATGTATAAAAAGAATATGTCAGATGTCAAATATCAAAAGTCCACTCGTACTCGTCATGTAAATGAATAACACATCATAAATATCATTCAAGTTTAGTAACTACCTTCCAACAAGAAACAAACTCTATATTTTTGGAGTCTATCTCACATTTCATATTAACAATGTTAGTTTCACTTCTTTTTTGAACATATTTTTGATAAAAACTAAACAAAACTTTCTGGAACTAGAACTACATGAATAACCTTTCAGATAGGATTGTTAAAATTACGCACAATATTCGCACTGGTATGTTCCAAATAAATAATGATAAAATAGAAAAGTATAGGTAAAAAAACAACAGAACTTTTCCTTGCACACATACTTTTAAATCGAACAAAAAAGCTGAAGAGACAATGTTACTACTACAAGATTCTCTTTTTGTAATGTAAAATATTCAAGCAAATGGAATTTCTTTGTACAAATGAAATCAAGTTTTGATACCAGAGAACGAATGTAAGCCAATATGGTGATGGTGAAGTTATCTAAAAGAAACACGCTTATAAAAGACACCATGTAACTTGTGATATAAGTGGTTATGCATCTATTTAACTTTGTTTTAAAAGGTTATCTTCAACGTAACAACTAACAACAACAAATTTCTAATTTAAAGTAGATATTACATTTTAAACTTATAACAGTAAGCTCTGTTTCCAAAGTTGAACAACTATATATTGCATTCCAAGAATCAACTTATCCCAACTCCATCATTGTCTATTCGTCCTTTCGTTTATGTATGTTCCTGTAGAGTTAAAAATGTTTAAAAAATATAAATGAATAAGACAGTGAAAAGAACGTGAAGTAAAATGAATGAATTTTAAAATATTTTATAATAATGCGACGATGTTTCACTTGTATACATTAAATAGTTTCGGCTGGATAACACTTTAAGCTTTTAATTAAATGAAGTATACTTTCAAATTCTAAGAATTGGTAGTGTGAAAAAATTGAACTGGAAGTAAGTACTGCTGGAGATTTTTTTGTACAATCATTCGACTACCTAGTGAATCACCAAAACGTGAAATGATTTTTGTTCTGCCAAAAGAAATGTTAATGCCAAAATATAAGTTACAAACCATTTGCCACGTTTCCTTACGGAAAAATTCCGAATCCAATTACCGAATCTCATTTCATATCAACAGTTATAGCACATAACAATTTTCCATAATCCAAAACAAACACAACTTTCTGTACCATCGCCACTACTAATATGTGCCTTTAAAAAGCGTACGTTCTAATCGGGACGGCGCAGGTGAATAAGTTCTTCACTCTAATGATACGACTATTCCCTTTGGGTTCGGTATTTTGAATGATAACTTACTATCTAATACAATAAATGTGCACAGAGTAAGATAATGTATCAACGTGATGGTGGAAAAGTAGAATAGGAGAAAAATAATAATTTCTTTGCCGCATGATTTCCGGAAGCTTCTGATAAGCTAGTGAAAGTAATACAAATAATGTGGAAATGTACACGCTAGTTGATACCCAGGTCGTGTAAAAAAGAGATATCATGGCAAAGGAAAGTGATAGTCACGTCACACAAAATATACTAAGAAAAAAATACTGCAACAATCATATACATCATCACACCACCTCGCCAAGCTTTTCAAAAAAAACAAGTTGTATAGTATGTATTTTAGATAATTCTCACAGGTTGTTACACAGAACAGATAATGTATAAATATACATGTTGTTCACTTTAAAAGTCCTAAAAAACTCGACAAGAACTATTTCGAAGAAATTTCAATGTAAGAAATAGGCAAAGCAATATTGTTCATTGCTAACTTTTCTTCGTATTACGTTGTAGGTTCGTTTTGGTGGTGGACATGTCGTCAAGTCACGTATGTATTTACAGATGCAACTGGATATTTCAACATTCATGTATCAAGGAAACACTTTGAAGAAAAGAGATTTTTTCCTCAAGAGCGACCAAACTACCAAATATGCAAAGACTACGAGTAGTTGTGTGTTGGAGAAGAAAGAGTACACAAAATTGTATTGGTAAAGTATGTGGAAGCATAACGAACCATTTATTTAGTTCGCTTGGTTAGTTAAAGGATTCCTTAAGTAAAATACATTGGGCAAATAGTAGGGGAACCTGCATGGAATATTTGAAAAGAAAATGTCTCTTTTGCTCTTTACATTCTACATTCATTGTACATTCTAACCTTAGCCCCTTGCTGTAGTCTTTTACTTTTACTCTGACTAGAAAACTTCTCATCATCATTCTCACCAGCTTACAATGTTGTATCCTCTCTCACTCTCGTCTTGCTTCTTTTATTTTACACACATTTTAACCCAAAGAACACGAGTATTTACAAGGAACAATGAGTGGGTGGCCAGACCAAAAACTCCTTTAAGTAAATACAAAGTACCACTAACATTTCATTGTAGTTTCCCTCTTTCCTCTTTTCATCACATAAAAAATTACGATAATGCACTTAGGAATTTGAACAATCAATGGATATGTTTTTCGGGTGAGATTGTAATAAAAATAATACAAGACGTGATGTGCTCTTGTGCAGTTACAACTACAGCCCGCAAAGTTATTGTTATACAGCCCACAATTGTACAATATAAACAATCTAAATGTTTATCTTATTTAGCAAAAGTGTTTGACCATTTGTTTTTGTGTGCTCCAGTACCACTGTTTCTCCGTTGGTAGTTTGTACACATTGGGGTGAAAGTAATCAGTATTCTATGACGGTGAATAAAACATCATTTGCTGTATGCAGGATACAGTAAAAGCATGAAACTAATAAAAGTATAACTTTGAAACAGAGAGCATCTTGTCTCTTTTGAAGAAGACGGAAAGATGAATGGCATCACAGAACTTTTGTCCTGACTCTGTGTCTGTGCGCGATCTTACCTCTGTAAAACCTATTCAGATGACCTAAAATTTCAACCAACATCTCTAAAACGAAAACTTTAGGGAAATGTAATGTGGTGTAATGTACAGCCATGATGTATTACTAGATAGATATTTACAATAAAGTTAATCAAAGACTTGGTTGAATTGAAACATGATCTATCTATGTGATTTGAAATATGTGATATCATGACGTATGTATATAACATGTTTCTTACAGCATAAAGCATAGAAATATTACCATTACTAGGTTCATTCAAATGTTAAAGAGAGAAAAACATCCTAGTCATGCCCATAAGATTATAATGTTTGAGCAACCGTAAAGATTTTAGATTTCGTGGTTGATACATTTACATCTTTCTTTTGATCTTTGGGAAATAATATCATCCTCAATTCATGCAGGCTTTCACCATCGACAGTACTACTTCCAAGTTTGTTCACAACCGAAGCCATGTACCCTTTTTCCTCTCTGAGCAAATGTTTAACCAGCTAACTAGTGGAAAAGGAGAAAGCACGTTGTTGATTCCCCAAGTGAATATTCTAGTTATGGACATACTTAAACTGCATACTGTCCAAAATACACAAGTATTCATATAAGAACTATGCAATTGCCGTAGCTCACATCACATACCACATCACTTGCATGTGCTTGTTGACGTAACCGTTCCCCTGTTATTTGAGAAAGGTTAGAACAGGATGAGAAAACATATTTCCGCCAACACTTGCGCTTGCTGCTTCTGAATTCGTCTGTCTATATGTTGTGTAGGCTGTAGTTGAACCACACACACAGAGTATGTAGTTCTGTTGCAACAAAAAAATTGAATATATCCAAAAGCACTTTCAACCAAACCAAAATCAGCAAAGGGAAAGCAACAGAGCAGCCAGGGTTATAAAATCCAGACATTACATGATCATGATCTAATATGTATATGAGATGTATATACTGCTGGGCTCTCGGTGTGTGCGAAACTATCATCAGGATACTTAAAGTATGATACATGAGTATAACTTGTGTATGTACACTTGTACAGGAGAAATGAGCTTAATATGAGAATGCACGTTTGCCGTTTCCCATTTACTACATCAAGGCTAATCCAACCATATCTGCTACTCTTTTACCCTGGTCACGATACATTGTGCACCCATCATCATCATAGGTAAACGTGTAAGTACTGGATCCACACCATCCTTACTTGTAAAACTGGGAGGATACACAGAAGAGAAAATCGGAAGCTTTTGTAGCCTTTTATAACGCTATCATGGAGTTTATTTTTATATTTTTGAAAAGGGTCAACCGGTATTCGGAAGAAAAGGAGGGGAAGTAGTAAAAAGAACGAAGAAAAAACTTGAATTGCATTCATGTGCTGCGAACACATTAATAAATTCTTGTATTTCCCAGGCAGTCTCCAAAGCACGTCTTCGTGTGTTGGCCAAGTTTTAGTCTTGAAAACCAGTGTGGTACATTTTGTTTATTGCAACAGTGTTTTGAAACGCATAAGTTTCACTTACAACACTCTAATCGACGTCTGACCCCCATATAGACTTTCACCCTTGTTTTCTTCAAACTGTATGATGTTTGCTCCTTATTGGTTCAAGTACTCATTGTTCTGTTGAGTTTTGAGTTACAAGCTAGTTTATAAAAAACTTATATAAGTACGTTGCATACGTGTGCGAATAAACATGTGTTTGTAGAACCAAAGCAAAATTAATACAGCAAACAGAACATGACATGAAATTCATATGAAAGAAAATAATGTTATTAAATATGACTGTGCCCCCAAGTTTCCTCATTAAAGTTTTCTTCAGGGTCTCTAGTTTCAGAATGCACATTGTAAAATATTCATAAGTAGACAAAGAAACTAATATGCAACCAAACTGTAAAAGTAGCGTAAACGATGGCTAAACATTTTACCAAATATTACACACTTGCTAAAACTTTCAAAATATATTTTATTACCGAGAGTTATAAGTTATAACCCCCTAACTATACTTCCTTACCAAGTTTCAGAACATTCAGTTACTTTCTCGTCAGAGAGAATTCAAGTGAATGACATGACAAACCTCTCGTATGCCACTTAGTTAATTATACAAGCTCATACACTAAGTGCGAATAAGTTGAAGCATGAAAATAAGTAAAGTCAACAAAAGCGTGTGTGTAGAAGCCAAAATTCATCGGCTTTCTCGTTGCATTTTCCTTTTACCGATATTTATTCCTTTTATTTGGCCAATATCGTGCCTGTCTTGTCCCATTATTTAGGAGCTAGTTTCATGGTTATTTTCTTGCCTTTTTTGTTGAGTACACACACTGATCAGTATACAATATAGAAGATTCTATAGAATCTAGATTCAAAATGACAGCATAAACTACCGTATATGGAGGATGCATGATGCATGTATCAATAAGAGAATTTTTTCATAGGGATACTCTATACACATGGAATACCAAGAACCTAATTGATTTTGAATCTACTTTCACCATCTGCGTAAGCTCTGTGCACTTAATAGTGAAAGTTTTCTTGTCGTGTCAAATTAGTCAGGCTCATACAGCTCTGCAAACATGAATCGGAATGTGTGAGTATGTTCATTGAAGACTTGAGTGCACATGAATGTTTGCATAATAAAAGTTTTACCAAGTTAAAAGTCAAAAAACGAAGTATGAGCTTTCCCTGATAAAAGCATTTGAATTGATTCCCATATTTCAACCATTTTGTTACATTTACATCAGTTCAAGATTCTCCGGTAAAAATTAAATCAGATTTTTTCCTGAAATACTTGAACAGTAAAAATAAGGGTAAAAAATTAAGGACTTAAAAATATATACAAAAAACAACAGCGAGCCCTCAATTTTGTATACAGGTTTTAATATGGGCTTACGACTCTCTTCTGTTTAGTCCAATAGAAGGATATAGAGTAAAAAGTTATAGCTCTGGTACTTCCACCATTATGAATCAAAGTGAAAAGATCCAGTCACTGAATTCGATAAAGGAAATAAATATATCGTCGGGTGAAAGCTGGAATGCTCCTTTTGCTCGCCTGAAGGCTAACATTTTTTTCAAGCTCTCCCCGATTCCTAGTAGATATAAATGCTTATGTGCAGACATATGGAATCGCTTATCACTTTTCCACCTAGTTTCAAGCATCATTTAGTAATACCCCCTTGGTATTTACTCAACTCCTACAGACTCCTGCAACTGTGTTGTAATTGTATTTGTATGTGTGGTGTGGTTGGTTGTAGTCGCGGATGCTCTACGTGTCTGCCAGATGAAAGCATAAAATAAAACTAGCAACTATTAGTATTCCAGGCAGGTTGATTGCGATAAATTACATTCACTTCCCTCTTGTGTTGTATCAGTATCGCAAGCTTTTAATGTATGTCCACGAGAGATGAGATACGTTTTACACTTTGTACATGCGCCATCACTACCTCAAAAATAAATGCACATTCGTTGGGTTTTGTACACTGCTAACAAAACAGTACAAGTGAGAGCTGAGTTTTTTGTATCTTTCAAGTCAAGTGAAACTAAAGTTGTTGGACTGGAGTATCTTTGATCAAGATTCATTAATTTTTAACGATTTCTTTTGCTTGAGTGGCAAATTCAAGTGTTTCGTTTTATAAAAACGACGAATGGCAAGACGTTCTTCAACCTTTCTAAATTAAAAGTTGGTTACTGGGAAGCGGAAACACGAATGAATCTCAATAGATATGTATATGATTGATAGGAATTGAGTTTGCTACGTGCATTGTAATGAATACGAAAGCCTTTTCGTTCTATGTAGTTCTGGCCTTGAAAATCTCGATTTCGATCGGAAATATCAGGTTGAAAATCTGTGTGTTTTTAAAATAAAACTAGAGGTTTGATATATGCTTAGGGTGAAGCGCATTCAGAAAACTTGCAATGCTTAACCTCGTACATTAATTCTCACTCAACTCAACTTTGTCACTTTCTTATTTTAAGATACTTTGTAAAGGCAGAAACACGGGCATACAATTTTGTTGGGTTGTGGTATACATAAAATTTCTATAGATGTTTGTAAGTTTTACCATTGAACAGAGAGGGCAACCTCTAAATCCGATCATAATGCAAAGTTACAAACAAAAGGATTATAATATAATGTGGAGGTTCAAAGAAGGTTACAACATGACATGAGTTCAGGCGTTATCTCATCGTCATTATGCTAACCATACTTTCTATTTCATCGCTACAACTTATGCAGCATCTCGGAACGCATCAATATTGCATTTTATATGAATTTTAGATACGTCTGCGCCATATGATTTACGCAACACAGTTTTATCAAGAAACCCATTATTCTTGAAAATGTGTCTTGATCATAAATGAAAAAGGAGAGAAAAAGACGGGCATGTGAAAGCGAATGCGCCTTTCTTTCATCTCTCTGTTTTTCTCCATTTTATCTTTTAAACCTCACTCGATATCCAAGCAGCAGCATGTACTGGTTTTACGAGAAAGTAATCTGCTTTCACTGTTTTTCCTATATTGTAGTGTTCCGAAAAACATCAATACGATACACACAATAATTATAATCTAATTTTTCTTTAGATAAAATTAGGCAGTCATGTTATAAAAAATGCAAAACCTTTTTTTAAATTTAGCACGCAAGCTTTATGATATTTTAATCCATGCTTTTATATATGGATATCCTTGACGGGTAATTTTCAAAGATGCTTCGTTGTTCATATAGTATGGTATAGGTATAAAGAGAAATTTGTTAGGAGTGGGCACGTTATAGATACCCTTTTACAAGCTTAACAGACAACAGAAACATAATAGACTGCAGAAGGTTTTTCCGAGAAAAACGCACGATAACATTAGTCGTGTCGTGTAAGGTAAATATATTAGAAAACTTAAGCATGAGAAAGACGAATGACAGTGCCAGTTTTACATATCAAACAAAATCAGTCACACAATGCCTCATATTTAGATCTAAAAAATGATACAAAATGAAGATATACTACGTGAACATGTACTACTCATGCAACCAAATTTACGAAATACATATTTCGAGAGAAAATAGAAATAGGGTGATAGTGATAACACGTTTGTCAAGATAACAGATCCTGGAAAGAATACACAAAGGTCTCCATTTCAAAGCTTGTCACACCTTTCCCCATTTCTCTCTCTCTGTCTGTGTAAAAGAAATAGGTTTCGTTTTTTTGTTATGTGCAAAATAAAATGGAACGGCTCTCTGAGAATTACGAAACGTGACACGATACGTCGTGGTAGTAAATAAAGTAGTCCTTGTAGTTTTGTGGTAGAGTTGCAAAGAGGAAATGTTCGTCGCATCCTGACATTCATCGTTTGCTTTTTGAAAGTGCCTGTGACTCTCTTTCTCAGTGATTAACTTAGCATTTCATGTTACCATTATAATATCGTGTCATACAAACACAACTCAACATCCATACAACCATTCATTCGTCGACCCTGTTTTCTCCAAAACAGGGGGTATAGCTACAAACACGACAATTCCAAATGTGTGTTGTTTTCCTCCTCGGGTGGTTTATGTTGACAAGTACGAAGAATGATGAGGACGATATATATACATGTTTACGTGACTCTATACATTGTATCGTACCGGCTAAATATAACTTGCATGTGAACAAAATTCTAATTTTCTATGTTATTCGATCTTGCAAAACGGGAAATTATATGGACGTATGTATTATGGAGCGTGTCATTGTTGCTTGTTAGGTTCAGACATCAGCATGAAAAGTCGGGATCTGCGTGTGTGCATCTATATATCTTGCTGGTGTATCATGTGCAAACTATAGAGTTGTTGAAAAGATAAATTTTTTACAACTTACCACATTCCACTGTTCTTCCACCAACTCCTGTCCATTCTCCGTTGATACATATGAGCGAAGGGTCGTTGGATTTGACCCGGAAATTGGAGTAGCAATCAACATGTGCTTTAGAGCCATTTGGATAAAAACCCCCTCTGGATGTGGAGAGAGGTTTCACCAAGGCGTACTCTACAGGATCCGGATACTGGCAAGAGGATGGTGAAACGTAGGGCTCAGCGGCGAATGTTCCACCTGTCACAATGAAACATATGTACAGCCACAAAAAAGTTCTGCAAATAGCGGTAGGACATTCTTTCTTTGGCTGCTGAGAATAAAGATGCTGATCCTGCTGTTGATGAAGATGATCTTGGTGTTGAGTCTCTTGTTGCGGAAAATTACTTGGTTTACTTGAAGAAATCAATGATGGTGGTACTACTGTATTCATGGTTGTTTCTTTGTAACTATCATCACCACTTCGAATACAGATCTTTTTCCTGCTCCCATCACCATTCCCATTACATTTATTTTTCCTATAGTTGAGGAAACTCCGGTAGATCGGAGTTGTTCTTGTTTTCCTCATGCTGATGCTACTATTCATTTTTCATTCAATTGGTTTTTCTAATCTTCAATGAAATGATGCTAAAATTCAACCGAAAAACCAATAAGGTTTTCTTCCCACTTCCTTTCTCCTTCTTTTGGTATAAACTGAATCAGATAGAGATGATTTTTTTTGCTACTTTTGTTGTGAAACCAAAGAAAGTAAGTGGAGTACGTTAAAAATACATTAAAGATTGTAGATATCAGATAGTTGTATTACACCACCATGCAGCTCGTCCTTACTTTTTACGTGCACAGACACAATGATTTCCTTTTCTACTTTTATTATAACACTTTTGCAATTTCAAAAAAAGCGTGTAATCGATTTTTGGTAATAGGTCTGAATTAAACGTAATATATAATGCATTTGTTGTACCGAAGAAAACATGTATAGTATATGCATGTATTATATTCTACCAACATATCCAATCACCACCACCACTTATTCAATTCTGTCACACAAGATGATAGTCGACTGAAACTGCATACATATACAAGAAACTCGCATGGAACTAAACAAGACAGCAAAACCAGAACCACTTCAAGAGAATGTGTCGATTCAATCTAAATTGTCGATTTATTTGTAGCAGCGATATAAAGTTTTCCAAGTTGAAATAAAATTGGAATCGATGTGATGTAGCGTACGAGTAGATCTTCCTGTTTGCCACAAAAGTAATCGTAACGGTGGCAGTTATAGTAAATACTGTATTTGAACATGATACATTTAATACTCATACATGTGAAGTGTTCTCTTTTTAAAAGGACTCTACTGAGGCTGTTTTGTTGTGCTCAAGGTGAGAGGAGTATAAAAGAAAGAAGATGATATTCTCTCTGAGTCTGTTCGTTTGAGTATACAAATATAATAGGTACAATAACGAGTTTAGTTTTCTCTTCTTTTTTTATTCCTTTCTGGGTTCTTCTTGTATTATTTGGTAGAGAGCTTGGATGTATAAGAGCTTTAACGCGAGTGCTATAAAGGGATCACTGTTGAATCCAGAGAAGATAGTCTGTAAGCTTTAGCAAGGTAGTTACACAGATAGATAGAGAGAAAGTAGTGGGGTGTACCAAGAAAAAAAGGTTTCCTTCCTTCAGTGCTCGTTACTTTTTGCTTTTCTCTGCAGTCAGTTTATCTATCAGTCTTCTGTCGACAAAGTTACGTACATGACACTTTCACTAACAATCGGCTTGTGTAAAGAGGAGGCTGAAACAACTCGCTCTCGCTTCTCTTGTGACGTACGTGTGCAGTACATAAAAGGAAAATATCGTTAGGAAACCCGTTGACTAATGAGACACTAGAACAATGATACCAAAGGAAGGACAATAATGTCACGAAATAAGGTTTCTCGTCGGTTTAAGATTTTTTGTTATCCATCCATGCAGACAAAATATATTCTAAAAGCACAGACCACCGCCGACATACAGAGTTTTAGAAAATGGTACCAAATATGGAAATAATGTGCAGCACTTGACGAGCTCAGCGTTTTTATATGAACAAGATAAACTATTGGAGAGAAAGCTTATTTTCTTGTAGACTCAGTTATTTAATGATACTTTTCTCCTTGAAGCTTCATTTTTTAAATTTCACATACGTCATTATTGTTAATTGATAGCATTGATAACCCACTTTTATAGTTCAATTACTTGGCACAAATATACTTTGCACGGTATAGGGACAATATGTGGAGAAATATAACAGAACTCGTTAGTCCTTTGTGGATGTGTATTCTGGATTGTCTGCTGTTGTGAAACTGCAAATGAAAAAATACAAAAACTAATTTAAGATAAATTATAAAAATATGAGTACTGTGTATTTATTATTTCTTAAGCCTTTTTGACTTGATGCTTTCAGTACTTTCTAAATATTGTTTGTGATTTTGAAAAGCTTAACAATTACAATTACTTAAAAAGGTAGATGTGTTTACTGCACTTCAGTACAAACATCAACTACTCCAGATAACAGTATATGACACTTATCTCATTATACCTTTTCTCAATTTTCACTATAAAAAATCTTCACTCAGAGATTTTTTTTGAAGAGGAATAAGTCTTATGTTTAGGTATATTACTGCAGTACGGTACCCACTTGAGTTTCTCTCTTCACTTGTCAGACAGACAGGCATTTAGGTAGTAGCTAGTCAACTGAATGATGTAATGAGAAAGTCTGCCTCGTCTAGTTTTTTTCTCTCCTTTTTTATTCATTTAATGAACAATAAAGCTTCATATCTCCCTGTCCTCGACCCTATATTTCATTCATGTTCAAAATAAAAACATGAGAGTGCAATTCAACGATAAAGATTGAAATTGGGCAATGAAAAGAGGCTCACAAATGACAATAGTAGTGATGACGAGGTGGCATTGATGAAAACAGTAAATAATAGAAAAACTAAATGGAAAGGGAAGAAAATTTCTACCAACCTACACAAAAAGTTACAACTAACAATGAGAGAGAGAGGCGAGCAGTATGGGGCACAAAGAAAATAAACAGGGTGGCTGTGAAGAAAGATGCGGTGAAAGGAAAGAACAGTACAAAAGGTGCTAGATCGTGTTTTGTTGCAAGTTAGCAAGGTAGTAATTTCCTGAGAAATAAAATAAGTACCAGACTAACCAGACCGAAGAGTCAGAGACTTGTCGATTAGAAAAAAAATATTATGGGAAGGCGGACAACAAAACGATAAAAAGAACTTATAATTCTTTCCTTAAATGACTTTTTTGGTGGATATCTATATATGTTGTATGTATTATGCTCTGCTAAGGATAAGTGTGTTGTAGGTTGAGAAGCTAAGTCTATTAATAAGACATCAAAGAGGAGATTGGCAAATTATCAACAATAATTGAGTTAATCTTAAAAGAGGATGTCTACTGTTTCCTTTTTGGACCTTCATCGCATGTATGCTTCAATTAATACTTTTGTTATCTGTCTGTGTACATATATATGAATGTATGTCATGTCCACTCAACAGGCAAGTTAATTCATTGAATAAATATAAAAAGATGAGCATATATTCAATAATTGTTGCGTACAATATGCTAGACCCTTTTTTATCATAATGGAGGACAGAATTAAAAGCAATTTAAAGCCTATTTTCCTGTGTGAAGCCAATTTAACCTGTTTTATAGTAAGCGATGAATATAGGCCCAGAAAATCGTTTTTTCATGTCTTAAAACTACACTGCGTTGCGAATGCGAACTCTATTATTTCCAACCAAAGAATTATTTTCCGAATGGGAAAATAATAGACTTACAGAGTTACACTAGCCAAGGGAATAACTCTCAATCAAAGTGAAGAAAAAAATCAGTTCTTTTATGTTTGGAATTACCCATAACATACTTCACGCACAGATACGTTCTTTTTTTTCTCATGTCAACGTTATAAGAAGCACGACCACACCATTAACTCTGTGTGCCCCTCTGTACCTTTTTTCACACGAAGAAGACCAAGCAGAAAAAAATAAGGATCCTAGCAGACACATAATCTGGTGAAGGGGTACTGAATGAATAGGAAATTATTTTTCAACTAAAATAAAATAAAAGGAATTCGTTCCTCTCTTGCTACTTTGGTGTCGACTCAACCAAAACCAAGATACAAAAGAAAAAAAGAAGAGAGTAGTAGTCGGAGAAAAAAAGAGAGAAATAAAAGTAAATCTAACAGTTACTCAGAAAGAAGCTGATTTTCCAACAACTCTGACTACGTTGACATTGACTTGGTCTTGTACTGAACTCTACTGACTGACTATTATATAAAAAATACATATATATTTTAATGCTTTCTTTATTACTACTTTGTTCCTTCCAATAGTGTGCATGTATACACTTACATTTTTTTCTTCGTTTCACCAGTGTGGTCTGGTTGAGTCTGGTCGTCGTCTCCGTCGTAAATGGCAGTTCTGTCAGTAAAAAAAAGTTTCAGGAGAAAGTGAGTGAGTAGCTGCCGATCGACGGCTTTCTCTTTAGCTTTGATACCAAAAAGGAATCAAGAGAAAGAAAAAAATAAGTCCTTCCGTACAACATGCACACAAGGTACAGAAAAAAAACGTACGTGAAGTCCAGTGTAAAAAGGTTTTTATCCTTAAGTAGTGGAGTATTCCACAATAATATAATGGGTTTTTAAGTTTTAGCTTATTTCAGATTTGGCTTATTTTATTTCAACTTTGGAGAGAGTAACCCTACAAGAGTCTCAAGATCGAGAAAAAAGAATGGAGAGAGAAAAAAGTCCCGACCAAAATGAATTCATGAGAAGAACAAGTCTAGTTTCAGTCGATATAAAAGCTATAGAACAAGAAGCATGACCCTTTTTTCCACGAAAACTGTATACTTTTATTTATACACTAAACTGCTTTCGCGTTTTATACACTGTTGAACACAATTTATAAAAATATACGGACTAAGAAATTGATGGTATTTTTTCCCAGCTATTTTCAAAGACTCTCTCTTGGAAAAATCTCTCCTTTATAAAAAGGCAGCAGAAAAAAATCCTTCCGTAGTGGAATTTTGTGGTCTTCCTCTATTGGCTTCCCTTTTCATTCGACAAGAAAAAAAAACGTCAAGAAGAATTGCTAGTAATGTCAGGAAGGGAATCCTTTCCTCCTTCTAAAATTACCCAGAAGAAAAAAATTGTTCCAGGTCACCAACCAGCACTCAACACTCCCAAAGAAGAAAAAAAATCTTGCTCCGTTTTTCTTGTGTATGTCAAGTAGTTTTATTTCTTATCAGCAACGTGTTGCCTCTTCCTTGATTACTTGAAACGGCCAAAACCAACAGCGAATGACTTGGGAATGAAAAGCAACAGCGAAGAGTTGAGAGTGAGAAAAAGGATTTTTCTCCTTTCCGTTTTTACCCCTTTTTTATGTGCTTTCTCCACGGTGTCTCTTGCTCTTCTGGCAAAAGCTAGACTCTTACCAGTTGTAGTAGTGGTGGCACTGTGGCACCACACACTGCTTGCAAATAAGCTAGACTCTCATGACGGTGGTGTGGTGTGATATGTGAATCCTCCAGTTGCGCTTTTACTTTTTTACGTGTCCTTCTTTTTTGATGGTTAGTTGGATGGGATAGATGGATGGAGTAAAGGCTAGCTTTTCCTCTGTATTTCTACATTTATTATTACCAGACAATCAGTTAATGTGTTTTGACTGATGGTACAAAGGAGCATGGAGTAGCAGTGGTGGCTTTCAATTGTATGGAATTGAGAGTAGAAAGTGAGTAAAGCAAATATAGCAAAACTGTCTTTTAGACTTACCACGTTACAAAGATGATTTACAAGAATCAGTAGTGGTCATAATCACAAGCTAATATGTACATATGATAGATTAGCCGTAGCTGTGCCATAGTTTCACTATAAATTGGTAGTGAAAGTAGTGCGGAATGAGGTTACATGGGCTAAATTTCATGATGCAGCGGTAATATTCCAGAATCCAGACCATTGTACAAATTACAATTTAAAAAGATTTCTAATGAACTTTGTGTGCATGATTTCATTTTGTAATGAGAAAAATTAAAATTTGCAATGAATTTGCAAGTTATAAGACTGATAATGACAATCAAACCAGATTAATATCGTAAGGATTAAGTTTTATGCATATGCTTTTGATTTAGTCGACCTATTTCTTGTTCATCATGATGATGTAACAGTATAACACCGTCAAGTTGGATGTGTGGAGTGACCACGCAGTTTCTCATAATGCCCCAGAATGAAACGCATCCGACTCCGACTTATCTTATCGTTTAGATTAAATATTGGAAGTTGGAACAATCCTCTGGAAAGTAGTTCCAAGCCAAGAAATTTGTGCAAATGGATTACACCATTATGCATGCACACATAAAACGAATGTCATACATCCATGAAAAATGAAGTGATCATATCATAATCATGGATTCTTCAAACTTCCAAAGCTTATTTTATTGAGTACACATAGATGTAGGCACATAAAACAGAAAGGGTGAAAGTATGAAAAGGGTGCTAGCTGTGGGAATAAATTGAGCAATGCAATGCTATGTAATTGCAAAAAGAAAAGTATCCTTTCTCCTTTTTCCTCTACTTGAATTTCTCCAACTCACGTTTTTTTGATGAAACCACTACTCGTTCTTCACATTCATTTACCAAGCCAAGCGATGGTGCACGTTGCCCACGAAAAGAGCTGAGAGTGGTACATAATGCGCAGGCTGTGGAACATCATAAAATCCAAGTCCAACTGCACAGAACTGTCACCTGTTTTATGTCTGCGGGGGCTGCATAGTGCATGTGTTTGCAATAATCGATTGATTGTTTTCAACAATGGATAAAGTAAACAAGCGATAAGGATATATCAATCTGTATGTAATCAAGGATAATTAACTGTTTTGAAGAACAAAAAATTGCGGAATCGTAAGTAATTCCTAAGTGTGAACATCATTCAGCCCTTTGTAGATTAGTTTTTGTGTTTCAACTTCACCAGATCTTCTCTTAATTTTATGTGATTTCAGATTTTAAATACTGGCGTAGTAGTGACCTAACCATGCAACGAATGGCAGAGGAAATTAAAGAGCTTCAAGCAGGACTTGGAGCAGTAGTTCAAGCGTTGAACTTTCTCCAGACCTTTATTGAAAGCGATTATGGTATGTTTTGATATAAAGGACGATTTAAACCATTTAAACACTATTTAGCTGTATTCATTTATCGTCAGATTTTAAGAGCTTTGACTAATTAATTAATTTTTATGTCTTTACCAGGCCTTAAATTCCAATTTCATGCTTATCGGAACTCCCCGTTGTTCTCAGCTAATTCCGCAACGCTGGAAATTTTGAAGGAAAAATATCCAGGAAATACTGATCTGCAGGAAGCTTGCTTCAGTGGAAACGAAAGGTTATTTCAAGACCAAAATACATCAACAGAAGGCGGGGTCAGCAACTCAACATTGCTACATTTAAGATATCCAAATCAAGACGAAGTCCAAGCACTTGGACATAGTTCAATAAGTACAGTTGGCTCATTATGTCAAACCACTTTAAATCACAGTTATGTTAACAGTAGTCAACAAATCACAGGAGACTTATCACCTAGTCATGAACATGGTCGTGCCTCCTCATCTGTTTCCGTCCCAGAAAGTTTAAGTGCCCAAGGGTCACCCATTATAGTTAGCGAAGAGGAATTGTTTGGAGCCAGTGGCATTACAAGTGAGTGTAAATTGATTAAAAACTATTTAGATTTCTGTCCCGAATGCGTGTGCATATTATTAAACCATTTAAAATATTTACTTTTTCAGCACTGAAAGAAGAATCTCATGACATGTATCACGACGAAACTGGAATCTCTGCCTTCAGCAATCCTGACATTGGAGCCGACACTGATAATGATTCAGATGGAGACATAACAATCAGTAATAACTCTGTTATTCTTAGTCAAGGTATTATGAGCTAAATATAATTATACTTGCCACTACTTATCATAATCCAAGTTTAAACTATCATTATATTAAATTATTGTAGGTGTCCCGAAGAAACCAGAACCAAAGAGCACCCCAAGGCGAGGAACAGCTAAAAAGGAGAAAATAAGTGAAAACTACAAATGTCCTCATTGTCGCAGACGATGTTCTGACAGAGCCAAACTGGAACTACACATGACCCATCATAAACAACAGTTCCAGTGTAAAGAGTGTGGTATATGGCTAGCCGATAAGTCAGTATTGAATCGACACATGAGAACGCACACTGGCGACAGACCATTTAAATGCACGTTTTGCCCGGACTCCTTTTCCAGGCAGGATATTTTTAAGAAGCATATTCAAAGAAAACACAAAGGGATGGTTGCCAATCCGAAGAATAGCGCTTCAAACATTAACAAAAACAACTGATCTAACAAGCAAAAGTGCAGTCTTGCCCTTGCTTGCCATGCTTGTAGAATGTTTGGGGACTGAGGACGAGGACAGTGTCGGTGCCTCGGGTTCAGGTTGGCGTCAGCGTGGACGCTGGCGATATGGCTGATCCCGGAAGGAACACGACAGTGACAACACCAACCTTAAATCCGAACTTATGTGAAAGGGAAAGACTTGATTTGACTTAGTCATATCACATCCTTTTAATTGATTTGATTGTCTTAAATACTAGATACTTGATTGATAATTTTATGTATCTAATTCAGAAATAAAATTTTCAATACTTTATTACATGCTTGGTAATTATAGTAGAGCATAAAAATATTTTTGGGCCCGTAAAAACGATAATGTTATTCAAATTATTTAACTGATGCATCAGAGACTAATTTTAGCATTTAAACCAATCAGTTTGCAAAAAGTAAAAATTATGTCGCTTGTCACATTGTCAGTTTGACACACTAACG